>VZTG01000762.1:192632-203451 GCA_013397845.1 Melanocharis versteri | reverse complement strand
TGGCAGGCGTGGCTCTGTGCCTCGTGCCGTGCCCCTGACACCTTTCCCGGCTCGGGCAGATTCCCGGGGCTCCCGACAGTGGAATTCCGATCTCCCGGCAGTGGAATTCTGACAGGCACTGCCATCTGCCGGCACCGCGGCCGTCCCTCCAAACCAGCCCCACAACCGCGGCACAAGCGGGGTTACGCCAGGGGTTAAACGGGGCTCTGGACTTTCACAGCCCCCCCAGCCCCTGAGGCTGCAGAAATCCCAGTTTCCCCAACATTCCACGTGTATTCTCCAGCTGGGAAAAGAGGCTTCTCCCGTAAGGACGTTTGTTCACGAGCAGGTGGCCGATTCGGACCCTTCCCCACCGTGCGGGATCACCCAGCCCTGTGCCCACGCCTCTGCCCCGGTGTCAGCCCGGTGCCAAGCAGAATTCCTGCCCCCGGATCTGCCCGGCACACGCTGGAAGCGCCTCTCCGTGCCTGTCACACCTGTCACACATGCTCCGAGCGCGTCACCGAACACAGCAGAGGCCACACGAAGCAGGGCTCTTGAGAGGCACTACTTCAATCAGCACTGCGGGCCTTTTAGGAGCATTTCTTTAATCTCCAGGCAGGAAGCGCCTTGGTCCATCTGAGTCCCTGCTTTTGCTTCCTTTTCCCTGCACTGCAAACTCTGCTTCGTTTCACGTATTATTTCAACAGACGTCTCCCAATTTGTACTGATTAAAGGCCAGCCAGACCCAAGAGCAGTTTTTCACCTGCAAGCCAACTCCAGTGACATCACTGTGCCCCTGCTGAGGTGGTGGAAAAGTTGTCAATGGCCTCACAGGTTTGAAATATGTTCCAGACCTGCAGGGACCAGCGGGCTGCAGAAGGGCTGGTTTAACGCCAAATGGCAGCACAGTTTGGATATTTTTGGGCTGGGATGGAAACATGGAAATGCAGAGGGATTGATTTTCTGTTCAGGATGGGATTCACCTCAGGCAGTGGCATTCAGGATGCGCTGGTCTGAGTCTGAAGCCCCGCTCCTTCCTTTCCAGCTGATGCAGAGAGACAGGTAGGAGCAGGAGGCAGCCAAATTAGACCTTGTGCTGGAATGGGATGAATGATCCAGTTCCAGGAGCATGGAGGTACAGATTTCACATCAGTGCAACATCTTGATTTTCCTGGGGGTGCTCATAAGCTCTAACAGCTGTAGTGTTCAAAGGACATCCAGGGCTATTTACAGGGTGGGATTTATGGCAACTGTGGAATGCTCAGCTCCTGGAACTGCAAGCAGAACAACTGTGGAAGAACTGTGTAAAGAAACGGTGGAAGAACAAGCTCTAATCTCATTCTGGTGTAACTAAATTGCTCTCTGAGGATGTTACCTATATCAAAAGCTTGCCTAAAATGAAGAGTTTGGATTTTTGCAGTACCTGTAGAACACAGCAAGGCAGCCCCCTTTCTGATTTGTCAGGGACCCAATGGGGAGTTACCTGCATTTCCCTGAGGTTTCACGGGATATAAATGAGCCACTGTCCCTGCTGAGCCCAGACTGGCCGTGACACTCATCACCCAAAGGGACAGTGAGCCCCGGTGACAGGGGTACCTGCTCTGCAGTCAGGGCTGGCTTTGGCTTTGAGAGGAGAGGGAGCAGTGGTGCCTCCAGGGAGCATTTTAATTTGCTGTGCAATTTGATCTCTGGAATGAGAGATGTCTCTTCCCGTTTGTCAGCCACGAACCGAGCACCCCACGAGAAGAAAACAGAGTTGTAAGAGCCAGTGCTGGAAACAGCTCCTAGGATTGCTCATCCACCTCCAGCCTTCCCTGGTACCCGCCTGAACGGGAGCTGAGGCTCTGAGAATCCTGACGTGACAGTCACCCACTCTGTCTCGACTTCCTTTTGTGTTTGGGGCTTATCCAGCCCCCAAAATCAAAATGAAACTTTGGGAAGCAGGCGCAGAGGCAGGCGAGGGGAAGTTTCCTCAGCAAACTCCCCCGCTCCGCGAGGCGCTGTGGAGGAGTCAGCGTGGATGTGCTTTGATGTGATAATGAGGATCCCATACAAACCCAGGGAATGATGCGCTCCTCTCCCAGCTGCACCGGGCTGGGGCCGGTCACTGATTCCCCCAGCCGGCACATCCCGAGCCCTTGGATCTTTTAACGTCGGGATTGCCCGCGAGTGGGTTAGCCCTGTTCTGAGTGAGCCGCTGTGGTAATTAACACTAATTAAGCTCTTGTTTTGCAGATGCAGCAGCAGCACCTGAGGCTGAAGGGCACCCAGAGACTGAACTTGCACGGTAGCTGCAGGGCGAGGAATCCCTGGGAGGGGCACGGTGTGAACTGGGACACGTGTGACATCTCCTCTGTGACACCTCCTCCGTGAATAAAGCACTGCTCCAGAGCCTGGCTTCTCCCTGCCTGCCAGCTCAGGAGCTACAAAACACACCAGTCAGGGCACACTCTGGTGATGGCAAATTTAGGAAGACAATTTCCTTGTTAGGCTGTCGGAATTCAAAGAGTTTTCTGACAAAAGCAAACGCCTCGGTTCTTTCAGGTGGGAATCTTGTTGCATTAACTCCCTCCTAAAACACGCAGCCTTCCCTTTGCAGAGCGGGGTGGGATGGGCGATACAGGGTGTAACCAGGAAGGTACAGTCCAGTTCTCAAATCAGCCAGTAATTAACCCCTTAATTGAAAACGGATCTCACCTGCAGCTTGTGGCTTTCCCAGCAGTGGCAGGAGAGAGACCAGAGGTAGAGTCAGCAGTTCCTTCATTTGCCTATGAGGAATCTTCCAGGGGATTGAGTTGATTCTGAGAGATTCCACAAATGTCTCTGCATGAGAGCATCGTACACTGAATGGAACCTTTGGGCACTGGAAGCAGCTCAGCCAAAGCCCTGCGTGCTCCCTTCCAGGCCTGGACCATGGTCCCCTGCTGAACCAAGGATCCCCTGGACACGGATCAGGGGAACCAAGGATTCCTTGGACAGGGATCAGGGGAACCAAGGATCTGCTGGACAGGGATCAGGGGAACCAAGGATCCCCACACAGGGATCAGGGGAACCAAGGATCTGCTGGACAGGGATCAGGGGAACCAAGGATCCGGGAACCAAGGATCCTCCACACAGGGATCAGGGGAACCAAGGATCCCCTGGACACGGATCAGGGGAACCAAGGATCCCCTGGTCACGGATCAGGGGAACCAAGGATCCCCTGGACACGGATCAGGGGAACCAAGGGTCCCCTGGACAGGAATCAGGGGAACCAAGGATCCCCTGGTCACGGATCAGGGGAACCAAGGATCCCCTGGACACGGATCAGGGGAACCAAGGATCCCCATACAGGGATCAGGGCACCATAAGCAGCCTTTTCCAGCACATCCTGTGGTCACTGGGCAGAAAGCACAGGCAGCAATGAGAGGCCCCGCAGCACCAATTTGTGGGAATGACAGGTTTGGATACCCTTTACAATATGTTCTCAGGAATTAAAAGCAGCTTGGCCCTTGCAGCTGGTCTCACCCCTGCCTTGTTCAGCCTTGCCCTGGGATCCCTTCGGTGGGAGAAAGGCGGTGGGAGGGTCCACACAAGAACCAAAAAGTGAATTCCTGCTGCCACGACAGGAGCACGGAGTGGCTGCTGGCCACACCTGGCACAGCATTCCTGGCTGCACTCCCTTTCCCCTGCACGGGCTGCAAATGCTCTACAGGGGAATTTTCTGCTTGTCACAATTCCAGCCCTTGGGCTGGGCACTGGATCTACCCTGCAATTAAGTTTTCTTCTTTTACACATAATAGACCTTCAAGCCAATTTCTGAGATGCAGCCACACCTTCAAGGGAGCCTTACAGAACAAAATCAATGATCCCATTCGTCCCCAAAGTGTCTGTGTCCAGTGAGGAACCTGCATGCACTGCTTGAATTCAAAACCTATCACTGTAACCATTGCTATTCATTAGAAAATCCCAGAAGCAGTTACGCAACTTGGATTTCCACATAGTTTACTAAAATTAGCAAGATTTTCAGTGGTTTTTCAGTCATTTGGGAGCTCGAGAGAACCATTTCTAGAATTTTATTTGCAGACCTTGCAGCAGCATTCAGTATTTATAAGGAATTCCCTGTCTTGGTAGCAACAACTGACAGTTACAAAAAATAAGTACATTATGAAGTGCATTAATATTTTAAGTCTGCCTGAGACTGCTGGAGGAAGATATTGCCAGCTTTTGCCTGACTGGCTGATATTTAGTTCACACAAGTAACTGACAAAAGGAGACATATCTAGGAGGGAAAAGAGAGGGTGTGTAAGAAACTGCAAGAGCTACAGTGAAAGATTTGTCTATGTTTACACAATAAATCAGCAGCAGAATCAGGAAAAGAACCATTTTTCCCCCCTGTTTTTGTTCCAGCCACTCATTCAGTGCTGTTATGCACTCAGATATTGCTTTTGGGTTCTGAATAAAACCCTTCCTGATCCTCCAAATAAAATGTCGAGGTTGTGCTGAATCCAGGTTTTCCCACAAAAATGCGAACAACTCACGTTTAATGATGCAGCTGAGAGAAAAGATAAATCTTGATCTGGCTGTAATAAAGTGCTTTTTCCTGAACCCTCCTGCATGCTGGGTGCAGGCAGTGCTCGCCACGAGCCAGGGCTGTTTACAGTGCCAGCGTGGCTGTCCCACACTCCTGAGCATCTGCACATTTTGTTCCTGGCATATTTGTGTCTGTGGAGCCAGCTGACCTTGAAATTCTCATCAGAGGGAGAAAAACAAAAAAAAATCAGCAGCCAGGATCTACCACCCTCCATATATTCCAGTTATTATCAGAATATTTTTCCTCTGTTCAGTTTGCACAGAAATGACATTCAATAACACCGAAAATGTTCCCTCTGTCCCGAGAGAGGCATGTTCAGAGTGAAACCAGAGGAAATTAAAGACCTCTCCAGCAATCCCCTGGCACGGGTACATAAATACAAAACTGCAGCAGTGACTGGCTCAAGAACTGAGGACAAAATGTGCCAAAGCTCTGGGGTGCCCCTGCTCCTGCCTCCCCAGATTTCTGGCTCTGCACAGGCTGGGAGGCTCTGTGTCCCTTGTTACTCCCACAGGGCAGAGAGGATGGAGCCTTTGCTGTGGGACTCAGGAGCCCCAGAGCCTCTGGCTGTGACAGCAGGGCCTGGCAGCCCTCTCCAAACACACCGTCCTGTCCTCCAGACTGGGCTGGAGGCGGGGACACCCTTGGGAGCACACTCGTGTGCCCGAGAGAAAGGTGCTGCACTGTGGGATCTGAATTCCCTGGAAAAAGGAGGGATGCAGGCAGCTGCTGTTCAGGCCTGCCAGACCCTGCCCCTCTGCAGGGGGACAGCTGGCTGTTCCTCCTGGAACTCCAGCTGCACAGTGGCTTTCCACAGAGTCATGGAATATCCCGAGTTGGAAAGGACCACCAGGATCATCCAGTCCCACTCCAGGCCCTGCATAGACACCCCAACAATCCCAGCCTGTGCATCCCTGAGAGCGCTGTCCCAACGCTCCTGGAGCTCTGGCAGCCTCGGGGCCGGGACCATTCCTTGGGGAGCTGTTCCAGTGCCCCACCACTTTCACAGAACCCTTAACTGGCAGACCTTCCTCAAAGCGTTCCCAGTCCCCCTGAGGAGTGAACGGATGAGTTTTGCTGTGACCTGTGTGAAACATGATGCAGGTCAGAACCTTCCAGGGAGTCCTGGGAATGAGACTGTGCTGCTGGGAGACAAACTGTGTCCTCTGCGAGCTGCACTCCTCCCTGGCATTATGCAGGGTTCAGTGACACTGGAGGGCTCCCTCCCCTGCTGTCACTGTGCAGCAACACCTCTCTAAAATTGCAGCAAAACTGTTGGATTCACCCCACAGCCCCTCAGTGGAACTTTCCTTTCTGCCTGGATCTGCCTGGGGCTTCTTCCTGTGCCACTCCACGCACCAACTCCAAATTTTACTGCTGCTTAGTGCTAAAATTGTACGAGAAAAGATGCTTCACCCAGATGGATGAAATTTACTTTACTTTCTGGTTAGTCATGAATTTCATCCTCTGTTTGATGTATCTGAGCCCAAGATGAAGGAGATCAGTGTAATCTCAGTTTTATAAAACCTTCTCAGCGTGGAACACAACCACAGCCATAACTCAGCCAGCTCCAGGGTCCCTCTGCTCCATGCAGGAACAGACACAAGGAATTATTGACCGGATTTCCCAGGATGAAGCAGTGTAAATGAGGCATAAGACCAGAATTGTAGACATGTCAAAAAGCATAAAAATAAGCTTTCCCAGGAAATACGATGCCATATGGACATGGTCTTTGTTCTGGTGAGGCTCCTCGCAGTTCCCCGGGCGTATCCATGTCAGAACGCTTCCGAGCAAGAGCGCTGGGTTGTGTCAGCTCAGCACGGAAATTGCCTTGGGCTGTGGTGTTTCCCCACTGACAAAACCACTGGAACTTGTGGATTCTGCACTGTCCCGTTCATGGAGAATTGATTCATCTGTGCTGACAGCCTGCACACACCTTGTCACCCAGTAAAGTCCCTGAGTTGCCAGAGAGGCTCTGATTGTTGCTCTGGGTGATTTATCCAAGACTTATGCAGCACTCTGAGCCAAGGCCAAGAAAATTCCCTGCTGTGCCTGGACCAGATGCTGCTCTCATCTGAGCTGTGTTAAATCTGAGATAAAACTGCTAAAGCCAACAGACAGGGAGTGCTACCACCACCCTTGTTTCAGCTCCCATGCGTGGCCACCCCATCCCCAAAACATCAGCAGGACAACCACGGCTGCATGGAAAGTTCAGCCTCTCTGATTCCACCATTTGCTGTGCAAAAGGGTTTTGCCAAAAGGTTGAGTGTTTTTTTTAATTGATGACACTGGCCCTATTTTAAGGAGCAAGATGGATCTTTGTAGGGCTCAGGCAGGTATGGCATGAAAATGCTAAAACACTTCCTGCCCAAAGCTTCACCTTCCCCCCGCTCCCCTCCACCTTTATTTCATGTTTTCCAGATGTTTTCCCACCACAACCGACCAGCCTTGCCTTCAGCAGTCCCTGCACAGCCCAGCAGAGGGGAGTGGGCCACCACACTGGTTTTTCCTCTCCTGCCCAGTCCCAGGGTAAAGCCACACATCTCTAGGACATTATTTAACCCCACACACCCTATTTGCAAGGAAAGATCAAGCTTTCTTTTTTTCGTTAAGCATAAGTTTTCTAGTGGAAGGTGCTCCTGCCCATGGCAGGGGTTGGAACCAGATAATCTTTAAGGTCCCTTCCTACCCAAACCATTCCATGGTTCTAAGCATGAAGCAGAAGCTTTACTGAAATAAGGTCTTTGTCCATAGTTTGATGGCAAAGACACGCTGATTTTAAGTTCTTTACCCATATACGAGGCCTAGATAAGAGTTCACAGTTTTGGAAAGTACCGTGCAGGACAAACACGTTTTGGCACATCTACCATTTCCAGGAAAGGTTGTGCAGAGCCGAGTTTCACCTCAGTGTGAGAGATGGAGACTTCCCCAAAATCTTGGTACAAGAGCTGGAGGTGCCTGCCTGGGCATAAATCAAGTTCCTCTTCAGAAAGGGTCTCTGTGGAATAAAAATTTTGTAAAGGGGAAACTTTGGCACAAAGAGACCTCAGGGTATGGACACATTGTAAGAGGGAGGGCAGAGGAATGTCTCATCCACCCAGCCTGATAGGCTTTTCTCAGGTCGAGGGAGGTAAGGAGCCAACCTGACTCCGAGTTAGCTGAATTCCTGCTTCCTGCTCCAGCAGGAAGGCAGAGGCTCTGGAGCCAGCTGCCTCCTGGGGGAAGCTGTGTGGCACCCAGAGCAACTCGGCCAAAACAGCTAGGAAGAGCTGCTCTGCCACTGCCCCCGTGGTTTTTACAGCCTTCTTTTCCAGCCCCCTGCCAGTGCTGATGCAAATGGAGCAGGGTGAGCTGGTACCTGAGGCTGCTTTCCCTTGCCCTGGGTGGCAACAGCTCCCTGCCTGTTCCCAGTGCCCTTCGGGGTGGCTGCCTGGATGGGCTCACTCCTCTGGAAAACAGCCATCCTTTATTCCTCAGGTGCTGACCTTCCAAAGCAAGGCTTGGGCTTTTGCACGATTCTCTGGGAAATGTGCTCCTGCAAAGGAGCACTGAACTGAGGCCCCTGCAGGCCTCAGCTGAGGGAAAAAACCTGCTGGATGCTCCGTGCTTTTTTCTTCTGATAACAGCAACCATGCACAGAAGGAATGGCCACTTTTCTGGGAGCAGTGTGGGGCTGCCAGCCCACTCTGCTGCCCTGAGGGACAAGGACAAACTGCCATCCAGCTCTGCTGTCCCCAGGGTAAAGGGCTGGGGAGCTCCTGAGGGAGGCAGCAATTCGGGGGCTCCAGTTCCCCTTGGCACTGCCTTCATGGAGCACAAACTCCCGCGGCTGCTCAGCACAGACTTGGCTCCTGGATCCAGCTCTTCCTACCGAGGCTTTGCCTAAATCTCACAGTGCCAGGCTCCACAGGCCTGTGAACTACACTCAGACACCGATCAAAGATAACCCTTTTCCCAGGGAAAGAGCAGAACAAAGAGCATAATACATGTGAAGGGGATGTGCTGATTTCCTCACTACCCTGTCGTGTGTCTTTGCAGCCTCTGGGACCTCACTCCTCGTCTTGGGAGATGACTAAATAAACAATCATTCCACACAACTTGCTCACTTCCTCACTCTGCCTATCACCGTGGGCTGCATCCCAGCCATTATCTGCAGAGGGAATTCAGTAGGGCTGTAATTCCTCCACACAATGTGCTCTCACTTTCTTCATGGCTCCCAGGAGAGATCAGTGCCTGACTTCAGTGGGTCAGGATATCAAACCAGGCTTTTTACCTTGCTTTGCCTGTCTCTGCCTTGGTCATCCTCTGTGAAAAATAGGATGGTGACTGCTTCCTGCCTCTTTGTCTCCCTCGCCTGCATTCCCAAAGAGAGGGTGGGTTTCATTTATTAATGCTGATGGAGCCCTTGGGGACCTGCAGATAAGGAGACTCTGCGTGCAGCACAATAGAATGTTCTACCTTGCAGGAGGATTGTGCTGCACCATTTCTTTTCAAAGCACCTACTGATATTGTCCAAAGTAAAAGCAGCAATAATAATCAAACCCAAGTAAAACCTGAGTCGAACAGTCTGTGAAACGCAGCTGAGGCCTGCCAGACAGCCTGCTCAGGGAACAGATGGAATGAATTCCTGGAGGTGGAAGGAAGGGAAGGCTAAAATGGTCAGCTGGACATTGACCCAAGGAGTGACCTTAGAGACACATCCCAAGGGGAACAACGACCACCGTCAGCAGGTCCTGCTGCAGAGGAAACCAGAGGCATGGCTGCATCTGGGAACTTCTGAGGAGCAGCAAGATCAACCCATTGGATTGTCAAGGGGCTTGGGGAACAGCAGCACGAGGAGTGGCCGCTGCTGAGCAGAGGAGGCAGGGCTGTAGCTGCACAGAACTCTTCCTTTCTTCATCTGGGAAGTACAAGGGGTGGAAAAACTGAGGCACAGACAACAGATTTACCAGAAGTCCGTATCTGGTTATGCAGAATCCATTCTCCAGAACTAGAGATCATATTCTATTCCCAGCTGAATTTTGCTGGTGATGTTGAACACAGCCCCAGGAAGACAACTGAAGCAAGCCAAATATACCCGAATCTGCTCATTCCCTGTTTGGATATTCTCCTGCTGGCAGACAGCAGACAGTCCCCATGCCTGGCTGTGCCACCCTGCTCCTTATCGAGCTCCCAGGCTGGATCAGGCAAGCAGGAAATCACATGCTCCAGAGGAAAACCTGTGTGGAGACACCTCTGTGCTCCCAGCAAAGCTGGATCTGATGGCCTGGGGACTCTCAGGGGTTGGTGTGGGGACAACACCTCACAAATGGCAATTTAGAAACATCTCAGGCCCTTGGGAACAACTGAAACTTCCCTAAATGCCCTTTTTAGAGCTTCCAGAAGTGTGTTTATTTGGAAAGCAATGTGAGAGGAAACATGCAGAGGATGAAATGAAGTGTGAGCTCATTTTAAGGCTTCAGAGTGTTTGATCAATTGCTGCTCAGAAAAACCTTGGTAGGTTGTGTGTACCTGGGACATCTGTGCTCCTTCTTCTACCCAATTAATTAACCTTGTCTCTAAGTTGCAGCTACTAATTAACATTTTTAATACCATCATGTACACCAGAAGGGTGAGAGCTCTAATGTCCCACAGAAATTTGACGGCACCAGACGAACCCAGCTGAAAATCTGGAAACAAAACTTCAGCAGGTGCTACCTGCTGACCAATTCTTCAATGGCTTCAAACACTTTCCTACACAGAGGGTTTCAAACTTCTGGTTTTTGAGCTTCAGGCAGAAAAAAAGATTTCAGATACCTCTGAGTCAGGTGCCAGTGCCACTGTTCAGAGCACTCACTCATTTTTTCCACGGATTCCTTTGCTAAGGAGTGCAGGGAAGGTGACAAGGACACGGCTGCCAACGCAGGAACACGGCTCTTTATCAGTATAAGCCTTATCTTTTCTTCTGTAGGCTCAGCTTAACGCTCTGGAAGGAGTATTCAGTGACTTAGAAAAAATAAGCGACCCTGCCGTTTGTGCAGGGGGGATTGCACACCCTCCACCTGAGGTGCCATGAGCCCCTGATCCCGCTCCCTGCTCTGATCCCTCTCCTGCTCCGATCCTGCTCCCTGTTCCGATCCCACAACCTGCTCCGATCCCTGCTCCCATCCCTGCTCCGATCCCTGCTCCGATCCCTGCTCCCATCCCTGCTCCGATCCCTGCTCCGATCCCTGCTTCAATCCCTGCTCCGATCCCTGCTCCGATCCCTGCTTCAATCCCTGCTCC
>VZTG01000762.1:177395-192315 GCA_013397845.1 Melanocharis versteri | reverse complement strand
GATCCCTGCTCCCACCCCTGCTCCGATCCCTGCTCCGATCCCTGCTCCGATCCCTGCTCCCTCCCTGCTCCGATCCCTGCTCCCATCCCTGCTCCGATCGCTGCTCCCATCCCTGCTCCGATCCCTGCTCCGCTCCCTGCCCCGCTCCCTGCTCCGATCTCGCTCCCTGCTCCGATCTCGCTCCCTGCTCCCATCCCTGCTCCGCTCCCCGCTCCGATCCCGCTCCCTGCCCGTGCCCCATCCCGCGCTGACGGATTCGCTCCCCCAGCCCAGCTCCCGTGCTGAGCTCCGGCTGAGCCCGGGCAGGACGGAGAGCGGTGCCTTCGTGCAGTGCACGCCTGCCCTGCATTTTCGGGGGAGTGAGGACTTCCCCGGCACTCCCTGCTCTGCCGAGCAGCCGAGCTACAGGTGAATACAGGTGAGCAGCTTTGCTCCTGGCGGCAGAAGTCGGGGTAATTCCCTCCATCGGCAGAGTTGCATAAGCCCCGCTTTCCTCACGTGGCACTGCCAGCAGAGGTTTTGTCCCCTGAGGCCTTGCCAGGGACCCGGCTGCATTCCAGATCCCACAGTTTCAGGAATTCTTTGTGGCAGCTGTGCTGTTCCAGTGTAACATCTTAAAGATAGTGCTAAATTCTCATCATCGGTTCTCTGAAAATCATAGAAAAATGAAGTGTGTGAACATGTCAGAAAGACACAGAACATCTCGGTTTGTTCAGCCTGGAGAGGAGGATGAGGGGAGACCTCAGGCTGGTCTTCAGCATCCTCCCAAGGGGCAGTGGATGGACAGGTTTGGACAACATTCTCAGGCACAGGGTGGAATGGTTGGGCAGGGCAAGGAGCTGGACTGGGTGATCCTTGTGGGTCCCTCGTAGCTCAGGATATTCTGTGATTCTGTGATTCCATGATAACTTGTCAGGGCACCTCTCATGCTGTCAAGTCCGAGGAGGGATTTCCTCTCTCCCAGCCCACCCTCAGTGCTCTGTAAAGATGAGGGCAGAGAACACAAGGGCCCTGCTGCTGTTTCTGACTTCGAGGAGTCAAATCCCACCGGTCTCTGCCTTTCTGCGTTCCTGCATGCACTGCCAGCACTACAAACCAGCATTTAAACAGCCTATGCATTTAAAGTTTGTCATTAGACTCATCAGAGGAGGACAAGGCTTCACCGACCTGCTGCCTCAGAACACGCAAGGCTGAAGTGACTACAAACCCTTTACTTTCATTACTAGCAAGGCTTGAAGGTGCTGGGAGGGATGAGGGGTATAATTTACTCCATCTGTAAGGCTGTTCTTCCACTGCAGGCACTCAGAGATTTACACTCTCTGCAGGCCTGCCTGCCTGCCTGCGTGATCGGTTTATTTAGGGAAGGCTGGCGGGGAAGCCAAGAGCAGCCAAAACCCCGCTCTCACATTTCCCTGGGCTGTGACGGCACTTATTCCCAGAGAAGGAAGTTTGGGAGTGACTCAGAGGCGCTCAGACAGCAGAGTGAGTGCTCAGCCCCCCGTCACTGCTGCTCTCCCTGCTCCACCGCGGGCTGGAACTCGCTCAGCGCGTGGCTCATCCCCGGAAGGATGGGATCATCTCTCCCGGGACGGCGCTGGAGCTCAAATCCCTCCCGTGCTCAGCACACAGTGAATAAGGACTGGGAGGCTGCCAGGATTCCTGCACCGAGGTTAATGAATAAACAACCGCCTGCAGGACTCACTCGCCTCCTATTTTTAACATCTATATCTTTGATTGCATCTTCGAGAGACCTCTCCATAAATAACCACTCCAAGAGATAAAAGCATTGGATGTTTCCTTTGACAGAACAGAGATTATCAGCATTTAACAGAAAAACTGCTGTTAGGCAAGCAGGCTCTTGCTTTTTATAGAAAATGTTGCCTTTATCGTGGCAAACAGAACACTGAAAGACAAGAAAATGCAAATATAGCAAGGGACATTCTGGAAATGGGAGCTCAGTCATGCCTTGTTTTCCCCATTTCTTCCTGGTGGGAGATGCTCTCATCACACACATTTCCAGGAAAACAATGAAGGAAGCTCAGAAAAGTGGGCAATGTTGGGGATTAGGAGAGCTGCCAGCACACCAAGGTCGCTGCTGAAAATGGGATTTAATTGCTCAGTTATGGATACAATTCTGGGAATATTACCTGAGGCGAATAAAATAAACAGTTTCACAAACACAACCCCTTGGATTTCTGAGAGTACCTTGGGTGGTTTGGAATGTCCAACATGAGAGACGAGGAGAAATCCTGCATTTTGTGGGATTCCCTGCCATCCAAAGGGGTTTCGAGCACCATGGAGTCATTTGTCACTTGTGAAAATCTAGGTCATTTACTCCCCTCCTCCTGCTCTGCTTTTTTTTCATGCTAAATATAGAATGTATTTTCTGGCTTCAGACTGAATAAAGTTGTTAATTACACTCTTTCCTAAAAACCTGCAATTGAAATTCACATGGGGAGTCTCTGAAAGCTGGGGAAGGCTATTCTTTTTTATAATATTCTTTTGACATGTCTTAGAGGAAAAAGGAAGAAAGCCCATTTGCTTTTAATTTCTCAGTTTTGAGGATAATATTTAACAGAAGTAAATCTCTTTAAGGGCTCAGCTATGCTCTTTGAAGCTAGAGGGAAAAATCCCATTGAGTTTCAGTGCAGGAGAACCAGCCAGATGCTTTGGAAAATTATGTTAAACAATCTGCAGTGTGTTAAGTGATGCAAGAAAATTAATTTGTGCCATCACGAACTGCCAATAGGTGAAAAAGATGGGAATCCCGAGTGTAGTAGGTAGGGCATAAAAATAACCGGGTTCTTCCAGGGTGTGCCTCATCAATCAGCTCCCAGTAAAGGGTCTGGAGCAGCTCCATCCTCAGTTCCTGGTGCTGTAAAAGCCCAAAGGGTTTGGTGTGACACACCTGCCTGCCAGGAATGTCAGCAGCTGTAACAGATGGATTGACATGCTCTGCAGATGAAAAGGGCTGCCTGAGTGCGATCAAATTTGTTATTAATGACAGAGCTATTAAAACAAGGGAGTGTCTAATAGCAGAGTTAATTCTTTGTTCCAGTGCTTTTGTCCTCGGAGCACTGCAGGGCAAACGCTGCCTCCCCGAGCCACAAAGCTCCTCTGGTTCAACTCTGAGCAGACCTGGCTCTTCCCAAGTGTTAAAGAACCTTTTTTTGAACGTACAAATCCTGTTCCCAACTTCCTCAAGCCTTGGAGGATCCCAGCTCCCGCTGTCCCTGGTGGTGGTCAGAGGCACCGGGTGCTTGTTGCTCAATCCCCAAAGGAAGAGCAGCTTCCAGGCTGGGGGTTGTTGGGGGAAGAACTAATTTATTTACAGCAGGGCCTCCAAAACTCGGGGATACAGCCTGCCCCAGCCATCCACACCCTCTCTCTACTGATGGAGATGGATGGGCACCTCTACAAAGCAGGGCAGCCTTGGACCTGTCTGAGAGCGAGAAGAGGAGATGCCTCCTGAGCACGAGGGGAACCAGAGCTGGCTTTATCAGACACCTCGTCTCTGTGTGCCTGCAGGGGCGTGGGATGACCCCAGGCCTCGGTCACTTGGTCCCTCAGGACGCAGAGGATTGAGAACTACCAGAGACAGACATTTCTTTAAGCTCCAAGGTGACAGCAGTGCAGAGAGAGAGACAGCAGCCTCAGTGGGGTCACTCCTGCAGCCCCACAGCAGTGAGGTCACTCCTGCAGCCCCACAGCAGTGGGGTCACTCCTGCAGCCTCAGTGAGGTCACTCCTGCAGCCTCAGTGAGGCCACTCCTGCAGCCCCACAGCACTGAGTTCATTCCTGCAGGCTCAGTGAGGTCACTCCTGCAGCCCCACAGCACTGAGTTCATTCCTGCAGGCTCAGTGAGGTCACTCCTGCAGCCCCACAGCACTGGGTTCATTCCTGCAGGCTCAGTGAGGTCACTCCTGCAGCCCCACAGCACTGAGTTCATTCCTGCAGCCCCCCTCTGCGAAGGGCTCCGATGGACTCAGTGGAACAGCTCAGATCTGGGGATGAAGCCAGACCAGGAGTCTGGGCAAGGCCCCACGCCGCTGATAGAGCACAGCCCCATTAAAGCAGGCTGCAGGGGGTTCTGCAGCACACGGGGGCATCAGGAGGCACCTGGTGCTTGCCCAAACCATCTCCCCATGCAAGGAAAGGCCTGATGCTCACAGGTGGCCAAGGCACTCGTGCTGTGCCTGTGCTGGTGGGGTGGGACACCAGACTCAGGTGCTGGTGACAGCAGCAGTAACGTCAGCTCCTCCAGGTAACGCTGCATTACTTTTTAACTCTGGCAGCCCAACTCTTGGGCTGACTTTCCATCCATCCTGCAGCCCATTCCCCTGCCTTCCACATGCACTGTACAAACGAGGCCCAGCATTAATGAGCCATTGCATACAGATGAGCTGGCAGCCAGTCTGAGCTGCCACAGCCACACATAAAAGCCAAGGAGGGCCTTGGGCTCTCTTCCTTCCACGCAGGAGCTGCTGGACCCAAGTTCTGTGGGAGTTCCCTGGTCTGGGGGACACGGGCAGCTCCTCCCCACCTCCCTTCTGCAGGCATCTGCACTGGGTAAGACACAAGGTAAGGGGCTCTGGTCTACTGTTTCCCCACCATATTTCCCTATAGACTGTCCCTTCTGTCTCCTTGCACAAATTTGCCATGTCAGGACTACAGCAAGGGAACCAAAAAATACTTTTTTTTTGTGGAATAGCACGTGTGGATTCTAGTCTGCCTTGTCACTGGCTCACTTCTCCTTGGGCAGCCCTTTGCCAGTTCTCTGCCTCCGTTTCTGCTCCCACTAAACAGCTACTGAGGAGAACACTGCCAAAGAAAATCTCTGCATCTGCTGGAGTCACCTCAGACACCGAATGCAGATGATGGCAGTTCAGGCATTGCTCCTCTCTGGGAATGCTGAGTGCATTTCTGACAGTGACATGGGGCTGGAAGGGCTTTAAACCTCAGTTCTGTGAAAAACTGGGGTGGGATAAGCTGGTACAAGCTCAGAGCAGGTTAGATTTGTGTGGGAACCGCCAGCACTGCTGTTTAACCCTGTGTTAGCAGCAGCTGCCTGGGCTTCAGAGTGACTTAAGTAACTTCAGAATAACTGAAGAGCTAATTAAGTCTGTGTAAATGGACAGTTAACGAGCATCAGCTCAGGGTTTTCACTGCCCTACTTGAACTGGGAGGTGTTTCAGTTCCCCAGAACCAACTGCTCAGAGCAGAAGTTCCCCCAGCTCAGCTGCAGGGGATGCTCAGAGATCCAGGAACAAGGTTCTCAAAACTTATAAAGTTAAAAAAAGTAACCACCCTTAAATTCTCTTCCATTTTGGGCATGACAACATGTAGTGCATGGTTCACTTCCTTAATCTCACAGTCAATTGCTTTTCTCAACCCCTATAAACATCAGCCGGGAAAGAGAAAAATCTGCATATGTGTTAGTAATAAATTTAAAAATCAGGGCATACCACTTAAGGGTTGACTTGTCAGAAAATGGTAATTAAAAGTGTTCCAGCTGACAGTGCTGCTTTAATGAATTATTAGTAATGTTCTCGGAGAACATTTGATGAAAGACACCATAAGAGCTCTTGCTTAAACAAACCAATTTTCTGCATCATGCAAGTTCAGTGCGCAAGAGAGGGAAAATCTCCATTATAGAATTACAAAAATAACCAAGTAATGGTTTGAATGATGACGAAGGAACAAGTGGCCATTTGTACTTGGCCTGTATTTCCTACACCACAGCCTTTCCCCATAGGTGCTTCTCTGAGAGCTGCCACTCTTGTGTTAAACTCTGTCCCCAAACCCCAAAAAGGTGCAGCGTAAGAGCTTCCCACAGTTACAGGTGTTCTCCATGCACAGGGCAGTGTTCCTGAGACAGGGGCAGAACCTTTGACTCTGGATCCCCTTCACAGCTGGGGCTGCTGGATCCCACCAGGCTTTGCCTGGCAGAGCCCAGGGGAGCTGGACAAGGCAGCACAGAGCACATGGGTGAGGAGCTGGAGCTGGATGCAGAGGGCGTGGAACTCCAGGAATGGGCTCTTTGAGTACTGAAATTAATTGTCCAGTGGCTCTTTGTGCCTTTTACTGCTCGGCATCTACTGCAGCTCCTGCAGGAGGTCCTTAATTCAAGACAGAATCAAGGTTGGCAAGGAGACAGCGAGGGGAGAGTGTGTGGAGACTTGGAAACACAGCCCTGCTTAGTGGGAGCGATGTGTGGAGTGGGGAAGGAGGAGGGCAAAGGGCACTAAGCCTTAATCATGGATTTGTGTTTGGGTGCGAAGGAGACGGCGGTGGGAGGTGGGGACACAGGTGGGGGGAAGAGGCTCCCATGGGATTCTTGCTGGGTTCCAGCTCCATCCAGATTTGTTGTTTGTCCTTGACTGTTCCAGGAGTAATGTAAGAGTGCAGCTCTGGGAATTCACCTCTCTGGCAGAAGTCCTGAGGACCCACCCCAGCACTGGTGAGCAGCACATCCCGGGGAGCTGGGGGGTTCTTGCAGGGGTGGTGGTGGGAAAGGCGCTTCCCAGGAGGAGTTCAGAGCTCCAGAGGGCTGTTCTGGGTTCAGCAGCTCACCTCAGCCCCCTGTGACCACGGCACATCCCTAAATCTCTGGATTACAGCAGGAATGAGGGCAGTTTGACACGGGAATGGAACTTCACCTTCCCAGCCAGGCTGCCCCAGCAGTGCCCGCTGTGTGTTCCCGGGGCAGGCAATCCCAGAGCTGCACCAGCACCACGCACCCTGCCTGGACTGCAGCTCAGCCTGCCCACAGAGAAAAGGAGCTTTAGAGCTCAGTTCCAGTGCTCTGGGTGCCCCCAGAGATCCTCAGGAGTCCTGTCCCCGGAGCAGGAGCTGGGAGCAGCGCGGGGCCGATGAGGGCACTCCCTCCCTGCTGAGCCTCTCTCAGGTAAGGGTTTGTCCCCTTCTTGCTGTCACCACGCAGGGCTGGGACACGGGGACCTGCTTCCTCTGCAGCATTCCATGAGAAAGGCAAGGGAATTTAACCTGGCTCAGGCTTTAATAAACTCTCCCAACCACCTTCTATGCTGTGGGCAGAAATGTGTGCAGAGGAACCCGGAACGGGTAACAAGCAGCCAGGCACTGCTCGAAGCCCTTGGAATGCCCATCCCAAAGGGAAAACAAGGAGCTGTACAAGGAACATGTGCATCACAGGGCAGAGCTGCTGCAATCTGAATAGCCACCCTGTGCATGGATGTTTGTTAATATCGAGAGGAGTCCATCTCACTTCCCTTTTTTGTTTAAATTTGGGGGCTGTGTCTAATCTTGTCACCCAGGGTGAGAGGAGACACCCTGAAGAACAGCTTCTTCAGCCCTCAAATATAAACTGAAGCTCTGGTGCCTCTCTTAAATGAGCTGCCTGGGCTCTTCGAACATATGAGGGGGTAAAGTGAGGTGAGAGTAAATCCTTCATGGGTTTTACACAACTTTAGTAGGACTCTGGAAAGCTCAAATAACATCCCGAGGTTTGCTGCATAATTGAATCCTACATGAACTGGCACAACTGATACAAGGTTTTTAAAAGCTCATTAATGGCTGAGGTCAGAGCTTCACTTTTGGAGGTAATTTAGTCCAAATTCAACTTCGGGTTCAACTTAGGCACTTAACAGACGCAGAAACTTGAAATAGGAATCTTGGTACCTAGAACTGCTTGTGTAGCTGATGATCCAGGAAAGTTTGTAGCAATTCACTTTGAGATGCCTGTTTCTGAGAGCTGAGAGGAATTCTGAGGCACCTGAGCTGCTTGAATAAGTTCCCTCAGGTTGGTGGAATGAATCACCACCACAGAAAATTCCATCAAGATTTAAGCTCCTAAATGAGTGGGAAGGATGTGAGATGCCTGGGCGGGTTAAGCTGTTTTCCCCTGGGAATGAAGCAGTGGGATATACGTAAACGGAGTCCAAGAGGTCAACAGGGCTCTTACTTTTCTGTCTGGTTCTGTCTGGAACATAAGGACCTCCTGCAGGAACTGCATTAGGTACGGAACAACAAGAGGCAGAAAGAGCAACTGGGCACTTGGTGATGGTGTAATTTAAATACAAAGCCTTGCACAGTGTGAGAGCTCATCATAAATCTAAACTTAAGAATTTCATTTGCAAAAGGATCTGCAAATCATCTTTATATTTGTCCCCTTCTGAAAGCCATTGTACATTCCCTCTGTTTCACTCCTTGCTGAGAATATTGAGATATTATACATACAGAACTTTTCCCCTTCACAGATGACAAACAGGTGCCTGCCAATATAACAATGGGGCATCTCGTATTGAGACTCTCTGAAAATCTGTGTTCCATTCCAGCTCTGACTACAGCAAGCTGATGCTGTTGCCAGTCCACAGCTCCACACTCAAGAAGTCTCAAAACTTTGCAGTCACTGAGTTTATCCACCCAACCCTCTCATTCCTCTTCCATCTTATGAGCAGATGGGGAAACAGGCACAAAGAGGAGAATATTTGTCCCATAGTACAGAAAAAAATGTGGGAAGTTGGGAATTCAGCTCAGCTGTTTGGACTCTGGGGAATGCTTTATCACTTGAGTGTACTTCCTAGGTCCTGCAGCCAAAAGCCATTTGATTAGGACAGATTAGTTTGGTTTTGACTTGAGACAGAATCTGCTCCCTAAGTTTACTCCTTGCTGTGAAATAGCAAGGAATGAATGTACTGAGTGCTGGTATCTGACCTTGGTAATAAGTTGATTTAATTGGATTTGATTTTTCAAATGTAACATCTCAAGTCAGCCATAAACTCTGGAATTAGCATAGCACATCTCGGCACAGGAGAGATTTCCAAGCGGCAGAAGGAGATGAAGTCCGTGCCCAATGAATTTCAAATTACACTGAGGATGAACTCAGCCATAGGCATGTCAAACCCAAATTGTGCAGGCTCTGAGTGCAGCAGGCAGCACAGTTATTAATGGCTTACATTTGCTATTAGGAATGCAAAGTAGCTGCTTTGCGCCCAGTTTGTTCCGACGTCTCCTCACATCAATGACCCATGTGACGGGTCAATAATTCACTCCGTGCACTCTGCAAGCCAAGAATGTCTTGCAAGTCGATTACACTCATAGAAATAATTAGGAGCACAAAAGTAACTGGAGGATTGGAATAGAAAAAGCCCTGCTGGTGAAATATTGCATATCCCAGGCAAAGCAGAGTGTTCCTGCCTTTAGATCTGCAGCTCGTGCTCCCCAGCACCTTCCGAGGGCACTGAGCATGCCCCTGACAGCAGGAAATGGCCTGAAAAGGGGCAATTTTCAGTGCCAGTATTTCAGGGAATAATCAGGTTCCTGTGTAACTAAAAGCTATTTGCTTCCTGCAGGAGATGTGTAAAAAAGTAGGACATTAGGCAAATAGCTGCCTGCTGAGATCTGATCCTCAAAATTGTTCCTGAAATTTGTTTAGCTTTCATGGCATTAAATTGTAATAAATCCCAGGAACATTTTTACCAATCTGCTGGGCACAGGCAGACTCTAATCCAGATGGACAAAATCTGCTTCATCAGACCCTGTAGGAAAGAGCACAGAATGCCTTTACCAGCTCTGAGTTCAGCTGGGAACTTCTGATGTCAGGCTGCTCACAGCCCAAGTCTTGGGTGGTTGAGCTGAGTCTAAAGGCCATGGCAGGGGCTGCAGCCTGGGCTGTGCACCCCTGGAATTAGGGCTGTTATCCACACCTTGGGTGGCAGCCAGGGAGAGCTGAGGGATGGAAATTGTTGAGATGAGACTGGAATGGGACAAGATGTTGTTGAAAATCATGGGAATCAGGCCTCAGGAAGCAGGGGCAGGACAAAACCCGTCAGTCTCAGTCTGGAGCACTTGTGATGGACAGGAAACTTCCCAGCCACTGGTGTCTGATCTGTGAGCATGCAGCCTGCACTGGTTCAAGGTGCAGCATCAGCCAGCAGGTGCCAGGCTGCCAGGGAGCTGCTGCACCTCAGGAGAGCGGGGCCAGGGACCCAAAGGGGAGCAGGGAAAATCAGCAGGTAGTGGCTGATGTGCTTCAGTGTCAGCTCAGCTCGTCACATGAGCAGACACTTAAAGGAATTCATAGGGCAGAAAACCTGTGTTACCCAAAGGAGAAGTGCATCTGTTCAGGAATGCAACGAATCCTTTCCCTCTTGAGCAATTCTGTGGGGTCACCAGAGAAGTTTCTCTGCTTTCTGGATGTAGAGTGAGAATTAAGAGGTTGCACTCTCCCCCCCGGATGCTCCCATTCCCTGAGGTGCCACTGTAGCCCACCTGACTTTGGCTATAGATATCAGGGAAGGTCTTTATGCTTCTGAGGTAAAAGGCGAGTCAAAAACTGGAGTCCAAAATGTCTATTAATGGGGAGCAAGTCTGGAATGATGTTCCTGTCAACACATCTGCTGAGAAACTCCTGGATGAGAGGCAGGACACATTCAGAGGAACCCAGCACATGATCACGGAGCAAAGGGTCTGTTAATGCTCCTGTCTAAGAGAAACTGTGATCCTACGTACAGAAATTCAGGAAACAAGGACAACTTGGTTGCAAAACAAAGCCAAATCCAAGCAGCAGCAGATCCAGGAACAGACAGAACAGTAGCAGAAGAACTAAGAGTAGAAAAGCTCTCTGTAAACTATGTATTTGTGGGATTTACTATGAGAGTACTGTTAATGAAGGGGATGAGAGGTGCTAAGTAATGAGCAGCACAGAACTCAGGCTGCAGTGCAGCCTTTAATCCCTGGCAAGTGAGAGGCAGAGCTGGAAAATGCTTCACACACAGTTCAGTGATGTAAATGATCCAAGAGAAGAGCTCCACACACACTTTGATCTTGAGAGAAAGCCTTCCTCACTTCGTTCTGTGTTTACCTGGAGAAAGGGATATAGTGTGAAAGAACTGCCTTCTGTGGGAAACAAATAGCAGTAAGTTCTATTTATAGCACACCAGTGCTCCTGAAAGGTCTCGAAATCCCTGACAGCTGTGCCCAGGGATCACTGCAGTTCTTACTGAAGCAACTGTAATACTCTATCTGTGTAGAGTATGTGCAGTAAGCAGTAAAATAACACCTGGTGAAACCCCAGCCTCAGCCTTAAAATAGCCTCACAGTTGCATGAAAAGTAGAGAAATGATTCTTATTTCCTTTGCAGACAGGGACCAGGAGTTAGAGAGAGATGGAAACATCTGAACCCACAGAGTCAGGGCCCCAGCTCAACAACTGCTGTTTCCAGGCCAGTGAATCCTCACATGAACCATCTCAGGGGGGCTGGGGAGCGCAGCTACCACCTACCACATCATGCTGTACGTTTCCAAGTCTTCCCTCTCCCAATCCTGCTGTCTGGGAAGTGCTCAGGGGCTGGCATTCCCAATGGAAACCTGGCAAAGCAGGCTTTGAGTCTGGCTTATCTAGACCGGTGTGACAGACCTCTCTGCTCTGGCTGGGTTATTGGCACCAAACCAGCACAGCGCGGGGGGAGTCTGGCCAGTTTAGAAACCAAAGTCATCTTGATAAGCACCAGAGGCTGGGCTGCTGGAATTACAGCCCGAGGTGAGGACAGTGCTCGTCACATTCCATGGAAATATTCCCTGGCTGACCGGGGTTTTCCCCGGTGCCGTAAGCAGGGGAGAGGTGGCAGCAGAGCAATGATCCCCAGGCTGGGATTCACACCAGGGATAGCGGCATCTTTTTGGAGTCTGTGTCCTAAAAACACAGAGCAGCTCTTCCTGCTGCCGTCCCACACAGGGCAGGGGTTTATGTGCCTTTCCCTCTTCTTCCTCAGGCTCACACACAGGGAGTATCCCGAGAGTACACCCAATCCTGCCCCTGAGGATACAGTTTGGCCATGGCAGGGCCAGCCAGGCTCTCGGGTGTGTTCTGAGTGCCCCTTTACCGTGTCTCTGCCCCAGAGCTGGAATTGGCTGCTCTCTGAACTACTGAGGGGAGGCTTTATGTCACAGCAACATTTGCTGTCTTGTTTTTGTCCTTGTGCAGAGCCCTGGCAGAGCAGCTGCAATGCTCCTCCTGTGCCCCGAGCGAGGAGAACCCTCTCCCGACCCGCCGAGTTCACCAGGGCTGAGTTCTCTGCCCCTGCCCCCAGAGCTGGGGCCTGCCTGGGCCAGTACCACAGCAATAGCAGCCAAAACTCCCCGGCACTTTGGGAAGAAAACCTGTGCAGGAGCAGAGGCTTTATCTGACAGGGCAGTGCTGGCTGCCGAGGCACCCTGGCAGCAGAGCAGGGTTAGACCTGTCAGGGCTCACAGGTGGCTTTGCCTTGGCGAAGTCTGTCCCCTGCTGTGTCCCCAAGCCCAGAACCAGCCGCCTTTGGGCTCCTGCAGCAGCTGGTGACTGACACTTGACATTGCCAGCCTGCAGAAACCAAATGGGAGTTAATGATTCAACCCCTTAAATGCCTCAGCAGAGAACACCACAATGGGGAATGTGCAGAATTGGCTCACATGACGCTGCCCATTTTCCCTGTGGCTTTTCAGGGGTGTTTATGCAGCATTTGCCTTCCGGCCCTCACTGCTGAGGGTTCATTGCATTCAGATCAACCCCACACATCCAGGTGAGAGCCCATTGCCATCTGCCCTTCTCACACATTACACGGCAGTGCCTTTGTCTGGCAACACAGAGCAGAAGTAACCGCACAAAACCTGCCTTTCTCCATTAAAAAATTCAGCTAAAAGCAAAAAGCTTTATGTTCAAGACCTCTCAGCCCATCAAAATCAATTCTCTTAAAGTAGAACACAAATCTAGTGCAACACTGGTGGTGAGTTAAATCCCTATTTTTTTTCCTCATGCAACCACAACACATCACACACAACTCAACTACAATGAGAATTATTTGGGGGGGATTTTTTTGGCAAAATTAAAAATCCCAAAAGATATAATTTCCTTGAGAATTTTTTTTCCCAGACAGCCATTTCCTACTAAAACCTCAATACTTTCAGTGGAAACTTATTTGTCTGAAAATAGAAATTAGCTCTGTTGAGAAATCCTGCTGGAAAGACAGCTCAGCTCCCAGTTCTCTGTCTCCAGAGGCAACATTCCAGCATGGCTGCACCCTGAGCTGGTCCTGGGAATTCTCTGTCCCAGCAGAAGGTGCAGTAGGAAGTCCAGTCCAGCCATGGAATTAGCTTGGCACTACAAAAACATCCAATAATGATGTTTTCTTTGGTGCCTGTGAAGGGGTTGTTGCTGAATGCTGGCAGCTGGTTTTGTGCAGCCAGAGGTGTTTCCAAGTGCCACGTTCCCAGAGGGACCGTGGGCCAGCACAGGAGGAAACGGTGCCTCTGTTCCTCCACCAAACCCTTCCCAGCGCTTGTGTGTGGGATGTGTCCTTTGCTCTCAGTCAGCGGAAGCCTTTAAACTCTCCCCCAGCAAATGCAGCCCTGGATTAATTTCTGTGCAGCACTAATTACAGTATTATTAATTGCTAACAATGACAGTAATGTCTTTATTGCTGTAAATCCTTTATTTATACGTCTGAGGTAAATATTTTAACCTTTGAGGACCCCAAACACTCCTAAGCTTTCAGAAAACAAGATTTGCTTGAGTCCCCAGTGCTGCAGTGCCTGTTCTTTCATTTATTCACTGGCCTGTGTTCCCATGAGGGAATTGTTTCTGCCCCTCAGCTTTGTGGGGAGAACTGCAGCCCCTCCTTTCAAACCATGTCTGCAGGGCACAACATTCCTGGGTGGAATTAGTGGGTGTTTGTTATCACAGAAATATGACTGAAAGGTGGCTCTGAGGGGCGCTCCAGTCCCACTGGGGCTGCTCAGCAGCAGCACATCGGGTGCCAAACCCTACAAAAGGGGGACAAAGCACAGTGAGAAGATCTCATGTAAGGCAGAGGGGCAGAACCCCGCTGGCAGGGCAGGGCAGGGCAGGGCAGGGCAGGGCAGGGCAGCACTCCTGAGGTGGCTGAGTCCACTGAGCAACCAGCTGCTCCTGTGGAGTCCCTGCATCCCGCAGATGTCAGAGCTGGCAGGGCTCTGTTCCTAAAGTCAGCACATGAGGAGGGGAAGGGAGGGGACAGTGCGTGTCCTGGTTATGTCACTGCTGGGCTGGGCTGGGCTGGGCTAGGCTGGGCTGGGCTGGGCCGGGCCGGGCCAGTCCTGCTTCCTGCAGGTCTGAGACAGGAGGATGAAAGCTCCCCCTCCTCCCATCTAAGGAGGACAGCTCAGCACCTCAGGGATTTCTTCATTGGGTGCTCCCACAGAAATCTGGGGTGGGAGACACCTCTTCCAAGGATATTCCATTTTCCCGGTGGATATTACAGACTGATGCCCAGCCCCAGGCAGGCAGGTATCCCTCTGCCTCTCCTGCATGGAGGAGGGCAGCTCAGGCTCCTCAGTAATTCTGTTTAGCAGGAGAGAGGGCAAGGCAGGGGATAAGATCCTTTGGGGTATCCACTTGAAATTCCACTTGGGCTTTAGGCAAATGCAGTCACTTGGGCTGGAGCTGTGACAAGACTCCAGCTTAGCACTGAGCCGGATGGAAGGATCACATTTCCCACATGGAACTGGCATTTCAGGCGACGCTCTGGAGGCACAGCCACAGTGCTCAGGCTCCAAGCTGCTGCCAGGGATAAATATTGCATGGTGGCATTGCCAGGGCCAAGAGGGAACCTTGCCAGTGCCAGCAGGTCTGGTCCCTTGGCAGACGTGTCCCTCAGCAGGATGCTCAGAGGATGGTTCAAATCAGGTTCTTTCCAGACAGACACCACGGCCAACTGGCTGCTTTAGGGACCTTAGATTTTCTTCCTCTCCCAATTGATTCCGCTCTCTGTGACAGTTCTTGATTCTGATTTTGATATAAGCAACAAGACAGAATGGTGCTACTGCTATCCCCTCCCTACAGGCTCATTCCTGCTGCATCCCATCCCAACAGCCCCATTCCTGCTCTGGCAAAGGGCAAATGAGCTCTACTCCCCAAAAGGCTCGGT
>VZTG01000762.1:154666-177336 GCA_013397845.1 Melanocharis versteri | reverse complement strand
CATGAGAGTAAGTGTTAGAGTTTGCTATTCTAATAAAAAAGGATTTGATAAGGTATTAGGAATTGGATATTTCACATACTTTGTTCAGAGAAAGTTCAACAAAAAGCAAAACACAGAAAGGACTAAAAGAAGATCTGAGTTTTGCAAAGAACTGAACAGGACTGAAAAAACAATAATCCTTTAACTCTGTATCCCCTTTCTTCTACCTAAGCTGCTTAGAACTTCCTCTGGATCCCTAACAAAGATGTGTTTCTAGCGCAGGCTGCGGGCTCAGGGAGCTGCTCTGTCTCCCCCTAATGATCCCGTTCTGCCAGCCCGGCTCCCACGGCTGCCAGGGAGGGAACGAGCGCCGAGCCACAGACACCAGAACTCCAGGGAAAGAGCAGGGGATGGAACCTTGTTCTTGTCAGGCCCCCATCAAACATCCAGCACCTTCCCCTTCCTTCACCCTCTGATCTCCTCAAGGGCTGCACGTGGCTGGGATTAAAGCCATTTCCCTGGACAAACACTTACCCAAGGAACAATTAAATGTCGTTATCCCTCACATCCCAGATTTTTCAAAAGAAACCAGTTGAAAGGAAATCAGAGCAAAGAGAAGCACTTGATAACATTCCCGAGGGAGCAGAGGAGCTCCAGCTGCTCAGGAACTGCAAGGATTGGTGTCACCCACTTGCAGGGCTGCAGAGAACAGGCAGAAGCACAGGTACCAGCTCTCAGCTGCTTGGGATGGAGGCACTGCTGGAGTACTTGGAAAGCTGAGAATGGAAACCTGAAAGTTTCTGTTTCCTTGTTTTCACAGCTAACCTTGGCAGATCATGTTTACTCATGGAGTTTTTGTTGGTGAATGGCCCCTGTGTAGGAACAGGAGCAGGGCACCCTCGATAAACACTTCATGCCTGGGGACAGCAGCACCTTCCCCAAGTCCCACAACACAGAATTCCACACTCCAGACAGTCAGCAGTGCCCTGTTTATTTGGGCCCAACAGGAAACATATCCTGGTAAACATTAGCTAGGATGTAGTTGGGCACCTTTGCTGATTTGAATTAAAAGGCCTTTAATTGCTGTATTATATAACTTGCTTTATATAATCTTCTCCAGACAGTCGGTGATATACTCACAGCATGCTTATCCAGGAGGGAATTTTCCTCCTGCTGAAGCAAATCAACACATTTCAGCTGTGTGTGGGGGCAAGGGATTTGTTGAAAGTAGAATTCCTTTGTCATCCTGCCTGAAGAGAGGTGTAATTCTTCTGCCTCTTTGATCTGCTCAGGGGTAGCTTAAGCAGGGCTTGTAAAGGAGCCTCAGAAGGGGCCACGGCTGATTTAAAGAGGCAGGAGAAGAATGGTGGAGCTGGGGACCTATTTTCAAGGATCCAGGCTGATCACCTTGTTCTCAGCTCTTCCGTGGTTGTTATCTGTTCAATTGCATGTCCAGATCCTTGCTCAAATTCCGGAAGGTTTCCAGTGGAGGCTGGATCAGAACTGTGATAGTAATTTATCATGACCCCTGGTGTGAGGACCTAGGCAGATTAGAAACCAGAATTCCTGCGGGTTTCTCCCCTTCACACCTGTTCCCTGAGGTTAGGAGCCCCTCTGTGCTGAAGGAGTGCATGTGCAGCTCACGATGGACAAGGTGAGGCACCTCAAAATTTCACCCTGCCATTCTGGTAAAGCCAGTGTTCACAGTCCTGCAGAAAAGGACAAAGTGAACACAAGGGCCAGCTGAAGCTGGGTGCTTTTGCACAGTAAGTTTAAACCCTGGAAAATGTCTTGGAATAATGTGTTACACAGGAATATTTTATTTCTGCTCAAACTATGCATTAACACGGACATATTAAAAGTGCATCAGGAAAATAAAACTTGAGAATTGTTCAGGAAAGTGTGACCTCATTCCCCTTTCCTCAAATATGGGCTTAAAGTTTAACCTCTGTCAGCTCCATTTGCAACCAATAAATTCAACAGCAAAAGGGTGAAAAGGTGCAGCACAAAGTGACCTTCATTTCTTGCTTTTATTGAGCAGGGGAGAAAGGTGATTCAGTCCAAGTGCAGACAGAAGGCAGCCGTAGGTGACATAGAAATAAGTTCATTCTTAGGGCTGCTGATACTGACACGGACATTGAATAATAGAATTACTTCTGGCTTCACCAAATTCAATTAATTTGTGCTTAGACTCCATCCTTGATAATTTAATATTTTCTCTTTGCTGCTGATTGACCCGTGTGAAGGTGTTTTCTGGTGCCTGTAACGGGGTCCGATGGGAGCATTCTGGTTTAGCCAGCTGAGACATCAGGCAGCTTCTCTAAATTAATATTACAGGGTAAAGGGACATCGCCAAACAGCAATTCTTGATGTCATGAAACTGTTGTGGTGGCAAGGGGACCCTCAGAGGGGGCACTTGGTCCTTTCCTGTGTCAGCTGTACAACTGGCACAGACACTTCTCCAGTGTTGAAATGGCTACAGTTAAATGAGAAAAAATTCACACTGAACTCCCACCAGTGTCTAACAGATCACTCGGGATTATCTTCATTTTGGATACATGAAATTAGAGCTTAGGGGTGGTAAACAGATCTTGCCACAAATACTTAAGCACACGAAATCAAGCAAAATTTGGGCGGTCCACTTGCCACCAACTTGAGCCCAAGCATTTTGCTGCTGACCAAAAGGAAGCCTGGGTGGGCTGGTGATAGGAGGCAGGGTTTGAGATAAAGGGTGTAGCATCTTTAGCTCGCTCTAAAAAAGTCATTCCTAAGGCTTGTTTTTCTGTCCCTTCCCCCTGGGAAGGTAAAGTGACAACAGAAACACAAAGCCCTCAACATCTCCTGATTCACGGTGCACTCACAGGTGTTCCCAAAGGAGGCATCCCCCACGGCAGCTGCAGGAACCCCAAACCCTCGCTCTGTGTGGCAGGGGATTCTCCTCGGAGAGCCAGCAGGCTCAGAACACCCCTGTGTGAGTCAGCACTGGGAATATTTTCCCCTCAAGTTCTTACTTTGTTTGGAAGCTGCAGCATTTTGCCCCGGGACACATGATCACAGCACACAGCTCATTCAGCCACTCGAGAAGGATTTTGTTCAACAAAAGCTAAATAAAAACGCACACATGGGTCCGGGGAAGGCTCACTGTGCACTAATTCAACATCCTCTCTGGCAACCAAATACACTTTATGCTTGAAGGGTGATAAACTCAGAAATCAATTATTTCTAAGAACACTCCTAGGTTTTGGGTCAAAATCAGGCCCTAGGATGGTCCATGAACATCCCAGGCAGTGTCTGACTCTGCAGTGCATCAGCCTCTCCCCACACCTGTGTGTCTGAGTAACTCCAAGACTGGGAATTTTTCAAATGTAAGTTGGTCCAAATTCCAGTCTGAACACATCTGTGGCATTTTCTCCATCAATGACTCTTATTCCCTGGGCCTCTTGTTAACATGGCCAGTCATAAAGGACAAAAGAAGAGGGACACAGAGCTACAGTTTCCTTTAAAGAATCAGGTTCAGAAATACATTCTCAGTCTTAGCATCACCTTTGTGGTGAGCAAACACCCAAATTCTCCTGCTGGAGTTTAATATTTTATTTTGTTCTCACCCAATAATCCTATTTGAGATGGTTGTTTGATTCCAGGGTCTGAATTTCACACCTCCAAACCCATCCCTAACCACACTAAAAATAACCGCGTATCTGGCTTAATTATGCCTTCTGCATCTGCTGCCCTTTGTCCCTAAATTTCCTATCCACATTTCACCCAGGGTCTCCTAATGTC
Organism: Melanocharis versteri; assembly: GCA_013397845.1. NCBI lineage: Eukaryota > Metazoa > Chordata > Aves > Passeriformes > Melanocharitidae > Melanocharis > Melanocharis versteri. The sequence continues at coordinate 173,577 of VZTG01000762.1, read as the reverse complement.
GAGATACACACAAAACTGCATCATCAGGCCAGGATTCATCTCCTAAAAGGCAGAAAGCTCTCCAGACCCAGCAGTTTTCCCCACACATGCCCACGATGGAGTTACTGCTGCTCCAGGCTTCGCTTACACAACTGAGCACAGGACAATATTAACACCTGACTGACTCGGAGTTTATTGAGCAAGCCTAAATGATTATTTTTTGCTGGAATGCTCCTTAGGCAAGGAACTTGGAGTTTCCTCACCAGCTTACTGGAAATCTTCCCCGCCAACTGTGGGAAAATATGCAAATTCTATGACTTTGTCCTAAACAGGTGCCTTGAGCCTGTGTCAGAGGTTCCCCCTGGCCTGCAGGTACAGGTTAAACCCCGCTGGTCGTTGTTTCTCGCTCTGCAGAGCCCTGTCGGCGGCGGGGATGCTCAGCTACCTCCGGGAACGCTTCACCAGCCACTTCCGCGAGCGCAGCCGGCGCCGGGCCAGGCTCGTCTCCAAGGATGGGAGGTGCAACATCGAGTTTGGCAACGTGGGACAGTCCTGGTTTGTCTTCCTGATTGACATATGGACGACCATCCTGGACCTCAGGTGGAGGTACAAGATGACCATCTTCATCTCGGCCTTCCTGGGCAGCTGGTTCCTGTTCGGGCTGCTCTGGTACGTCGTGGCCTACATCCACAAAGACCTGCCCGAGTTCAACCCCTCCATCAACCACACGCCCTGCGTGGAGAACATCAACGGCCTCACCTCAGCCTTCCTCTTCTCCCTGGAGACCCAGGTGACCATCGGGTACGGCTTCAGGTGTGTCACAGAGCAGTGTGCCACTGCCATCTTCCTGCTCATCTTCCAGTCCATCCTGGGTGTCATCATCAATTCCTTCATGTGTGGGGCCATCCTGGCCAAGATCTCCAGGTCCAAAAACCGGGCCAAGACCATCACGTTCAGCAAGAACGCCGTCATCAGCAAGCGTGGGGGAAAGCTCTGCCTCCTGATCCGCGTGGCCAACCTCCGGAAGAGCCTGCTGATCGGGAGCCACATCTACGGGAAGCTGCTGAAGACCACCATCACCCCCGAGGGGGAGACCATCATCCTGGACCAGGTCAACATCGAATTCGTAGTGGACGCTGGCAACGAGAATCTCTTCTTCATCTCGCCGCTCACCATTTACCACATCATAGACAAGAACAGCCCCTTCTTCCACATGGCAGCAGAAACCCTCCTGCAGCAGGACTTTGAGCTGGTGGTGTTTCTGGATGGCACCGTGGAGGCCACCAGTGCCACCTGCCAGGTGAGGACGTCCTACATCCCCGAGGAGGTGCTCTGGGGGTACCGCTTCGCTCCCATCGTGTCCAAGACCAAAGAAGGGAAATACAGAGTGGACTTCCAGAACTTCAGCAAGACAGTGGCCGTGGAGACTCCCCACTGTGCCTTCTGTCTCTACAACGAGAAGGAAGCCAAAGCCAAAGAGAAGAAAGGTTATGACAATCCTGGCTTTGTCTTGTCTGAAGTCAATGAAACCAGTGACACAAAAATGTAGTGCCAGGTGTTCGTGGGAATGAGTTTTCAGAGAGAATTCAGTCTTGAGAGGATTAATAAATGACTCAGTAAAACAAAACAGAAGCACAGGTTTGGGTTTGCTCTAACCCAGCACTTGTTTTCTCAAAAGCCTCCAATCAAAGAGGAGCAGCATACCGGTGATTGCTATTTAACTACACTACATATTTAATAGAATTTATATTTTTATATCTATGGGACATTTAATGAAGCTGCTATGTTGGAATGTCCAACTCACCGGAGTTTTCAGGGGCATGCAAAGGTGTTGAAAAGCCTGAAAAGATAGAAAGAAATTTTAGGACATTAAAGATACACAGCTGCTGGAAGGAGAACATGAAAAGGCGAGACAGAAGGCAAAGCTAAAGAAACCTAAGGGACTTAGGAGCCAAAACCTCAAAATAATTTCTGGTTGCCAAAGTCCTCTATGAAAACAGACTCTCTGGCTCTGGAACTTGAGCACCTTGAATCTTCTGAAACAATTCCTTCCCTCTTTTTTTGGGGCTGGTACAGCTGCAGGACAGAGCAGTAAGGAATGGGACAAGCTTAGGAAATAGAGAACACAGAGCTTGGGCTAAACTGCTGCATCTCCGACTCCAAAATGTGACTTCTCCCCTCTGAAAGCCTTTGACTCCTTTCAGGAAAAAAGAGCCAAATGGAAATGAAAGCTGAAAAGCCAAGGAGAAGCAGACACCCACTCTGGGGCCAGAGGAATTTTGCAGCTTGTTCCCAACTGTCCCGGCCTTCAGCTGCTCTTCACTGCCCCAGGAGCTGCCTGGATGGGGAATAGGGAAACATTTGAAGACAACTCTCCAGAAAGGTGGGGAGATGGAGAACACATTGATTCCTTCACACCTGGCAGAAAGCACTCCACTGGGAGGAGAGAGGAAATTCCCAGCTCTGGATATAGCCTTCCAAAAAATCCCCAGTGCAAACAGAGATTATCTTCCCCTTTGAAGCACGAAGGTCTTGTTCAAACAAAAACACAGCCCAGGAGCCTCCTACCAACACTTGGCTTCAGATTTAGTTCCAAACTGTTCATCTCCCCACAGCCAAACGTGCATCCCTACAGGAAACAAGTCCTGCTCGGTGGGATCTGAGTAGTGCTGAACATTTTCTGGGGATGATTTTTGACATTGGAGCTTCAAATGAGACAAGAAGCTTCAATACTTTTTTTAGTGAATTTCTACTTCCTCACAGTCAGTTTTTTTTTCCCCCAATTCATTCTGTTACTGAGAGTTCTAGTGGCAGACCAAAGAGTTTTTGGGAACTCTTCCTAGTGATGTAACTCAGCTCATCAATTTTCAATGCTGTGGTAAAATGGAAATAGTGTTAAAAGCTTCTGGACTAAGTGGTTTTAAAAGAAGGGGAGAATTCAGCAGGTCAGATGATGACAAGAGAAAGTTGTGCTGCAAATGAGCATGGTGTGAGTATGGAAATCAAACTCTGGGAACCAGGAGTGTTCAGGTCCCAGTCCCAGTGTAGTGTGAACTCCTCTCCTGGGTCAGAACAAATCACTTGACTCTGTATCTCCGCTTTGCCATCTGTGACATGGGACATAAACACTGACATTGTAGAGAGAGCGATGTTATGAACATTTATGTCACTAAAGCACTCTAAAAGCCAATTCTCAGCCGTGTCAATCTTTCCTCAGTGCACCACTGTCACACCCGTCTCCACCTCTGGATGGAAAGGTCAGCACACAAAGTTCTCCTCTCATCACACATCACAGCTGTGGCTGCACCAGGGCCAGAACTGTGAATAGAGAAGCAGGAGTGAGACTTTTGAGGTAACTCACAGATACTGCCTGATATTTTAATTGTGCTGGTTTTGCAACCTTGCAAACCAACAGTGTAAAAAATACAGTCCCAATCACCACAGCACCTGAACCCCTCCAACCTTAGTGTCCCTCAGATTATCAGCTTGGAAGGACAGCTTTGATCCCCCAAAACAAACATCAAGAAATCAGTGGCCACGCACAGAAATCTTGGAGGGAGCGGGGAAGTGAAATGATGTGTCTGGAGTCCCAGACTGGTCTGAACCAAAAGGCTGCTCCATCCTTCCCGAGCTGCTGCTGCCTTTCCTCCCAAGGCTTCCTGTACAGTTCCCTGGGTGTAACGTCCCCAGAAAGTGGCACTGTCAGGGCTCGAGGCTTACAAGCTACACCTCTTACCCCTGGGAGAAGAGATGCGTCAAGTGCCTTTAACAGAAGCAGAAAAAGTGTCCCGACTGGACAAAAATAGCAAGTCCAAGGGAAATCCGTTTGAAAGGTCAAACCCGGCTGTGCAATGAGGAGTCAGGGAAGATTCCTACTTTAAGTACTGGTTTGGGATGTTAGTGCTAGTGGGAAAAATAAATCAAATGCTCTGCAGTGCCTGTCCAAGAGGTGGTGCACACCCTCCAAAGTCTGGAGGGTCCCTAAACAATGCACTGCCCTTGGAAAGCCTCCTCAAAATCCTAAACCTTGATGTTCTTCCCGATCCAGCGACGGAACCTTTTGCCCTGTCTCTGCAGCACGAGCATGAGGATGTGTTGTTCATTTCTGGAAGTATGAAGTGCTGCCACGACTCAAAGAGACGCCTGATCCCCCCGCAGCGGTGGTTGCCTGGTGTTCCCTCTCCTGGCAGCCACACCTGCCTCGGAACCTGCACCGCAAGGAACCTGCACCAGGGGAAGGGTGACTGGTTTTTTCATGTTTTGGTGTTACTGGAAGGGATCCAGGGTCAGAGGAAATTCGAGGGGATGGAGCCAAAGCTGGCAGGGCTGTGACTGAGCTGTCAGGCTCCCTTAGAGCGGGATCGTACTGGGAGCTAACTGGGAATCCCGGAGTGAGCCTCCCGCTGGTTGTCACCCCAGGAAAGCCTGCCAGCCCCGCAGCAGCAGCAGATAGAGCCGAGGCAGAGCCCTGCAGCAGCACAACAATGAGTGGAATTTCCTCTGGCTGTCCAGGGAGAGCTGTTTGTCACCCGCAGATAAAGGCCCGGCCGGGAAGGAGCTATCGGGGCCAGGCCACTCGGGACAGACTCCAGAGGAAAGCTATTTCGGGGGCTGTCACCCCTGCTGCCACGAAAAGAAAGTTCAGTTAAGAGGATGAAAATAAATTTAATCTTGCTGAGCAGAAGTGGCTGGAGGGAACCACAGAGCCGATACTGGAAGACAAAGGCCGGGTTCTTCACCCCGGCCGGGCTTTGCTTCCCCAGCTCAGCTCAAGCCTCGCAGGTCCCTGCTCCCTGCCGGGCTGCCCAGCCTGCCTTCAGGCCTTCCCACAGCCTGGCACACCCCATGGCAGCCGACAGCCTGCTCCATGCCTGCCAAGGTCAGGGGAGAAAGTCCTGCCCCTCCAGGAGAGCAGATCAGACCATTCCTGCTGGATTGAGGCCTGGGAAAGCCAAGCAGCCAGGCTTGGGAATAATGTGTCTGCACTAAACTTAATTTATCTTCTCATTTCACAAACAACATGTTTCTTCTACTGTATTTATTTTAAACATTCATTCAAGCTGTGCATAATATTTCAATCATTTTGAAATAGATTTACCCTCCTGCTGGCAAATGAATAAGGCATCCTGCTGACTGCTGGAGAAAGGGCCATGAATTAAAATAACTGCTTTTGGTAAACTGACATGTGCTGGTTTGCTGTCTGTCTGCACATGTGCTCTGGGAGGAACTGGTGAAAAGACACTCCTAAATAATAACAACAACAACAACAATAATAATAAAAACCCCTGGCACAGTGTTCAGATGCTCCCACTGACTTGCACTGCTGGATTGTGGCAGACCACTGCTCACAGGCTCCCAGGGAATGCCTGGATAGCTCCGGCCTGTACACAATTCCCTGGAAACTCTGCTGCTGCCCCACAAACGAGCCAGCAGTGAGCAAAGCCTGACACAAGCCGGGGCAGCCGAGGTGCCCCATTCCCTTCCTGCTCCCCGGGCAAACGGAGGTGGTCACACCCTCGGGAATTCTGCTGGGAACAGACGGGATTTCCCCCTCACTTTTGCCCCTAAAAACACCCCTGCCTTGATCCACGGTCATGGTGCTGGCCCAGCTCCTGCTCCCCACGGGAGCAGGCAGAAACCACAGCACCAGGCCAGGAATGTGAGCAGGGAAAGGGAAGCAGAGAGGGAAACTGCAAGTTCCTAAACCCGCTGGTGAATCCTCTTGCTGCAGCCCAGGGAACCTCTGACACCACCAGTGCCGGTCCTAAATCACATTAAACCCCGTGACAGCATCACTGGAACAAAAGTGAGGACGGCTGAAGCTCTCTCCGTGGCTGCTCGGATACGCACAAAAGATAATTCCTGAGGCCGAGCTGACATTCCTGTGGTGGAAGCATCTGCCTGGGGACACTTGCACTTGAACAAACGCACTGCTGCACGAGGCAGACACAAATTCTGCCTGCTCGGGGGAGGTGGATGAGTGAGGGGAGGCTGCAGATGAGACAGACTCACTCTGTGTCTCCTTTTTTTGCGCTGCTGGCCAAATTTAAGCGCAGAAAGCATTAAGCCCTTGCTCTCCTGGGCAGCCACATCCCAACCAGCTGTGCAAAATCACCTCGTTAATCCGTCGTGACAGCCCAGCACGGAGGCGGGTCGGGATGCTGGGGAGCACGGGGATGCTGGGGAGCACAGGGATGCGAGGGATGCAGCGATCCCCGCGGTGTTTTCCGTGCCGCTGCCACAGGATGGCACCGCTCACCTGCGGATCAGCCGCTCCGCAGCCCCAGGCTCCGCAGCGCGACCACGGCAGCCCCGGAAGGCAAAGCAAGAATTTATTGGGACCGTTCCGTGTTTTATTACACAACGTTCGGCGCATTTAGTGGCTCGGCTTTGGCACGGGCCGTGCTAGCTGGATCTGTTTAGCCGCGTCACAGAAGCGTCGGGAATTCTCGGCGGGGAATTCGGAGGTGATGTGCGAGCGGAGGGCTGGGGGCTGTAAACATCGGCGGCTGCTGCACCCGGAGAGGAGCGGGGGGATCAGGAACGGCGAGGTTGGGTCTGGAGAGACCCCTATTCCATAGAGAGCTCTGCTCTGTAACGTCAGACCAGACACTGCTCCCTGCTTTGTGCCTCAGTTTCCCCAGCTGTTAAAACCCAGCAGCACAGTGGCGCTGGGTTAATGCCTGGATTCCACGACCTCAGAGGGCTTTTCCAATCTCACTGATTCCATGATTCTACCACAGATCACCTCGGGAAGGCCCTGAGTCCTCGCCGTGTTAGTTTTGCTGTAGTGCCCAAGGTTCCTGCTCAGATGAAGCCCCCCGTGCTCTGGAGCTGCTCCTGGAGCAGCAGGGAGACAACTAAGGAGTCACTGTCACTGTGGCAGAGCCATCACATCCCTTGGGATGGTTCTGGAAGGCCAGATCACATCCCTTCGTGCTGCTGTGCCTGGAGCTCCACAAACACCGCTGTGGAACCAGCTCAGAATCCCAGGATGGTTTGGGTTGGAAGGCACCTTAAAGCTCATCTCCTTCCACCCCCAAGCCAGGCCCCCCTGCTCCACTCTATCCCTCGTGAAGAAGGATGCTGCTCCCCAAATTCCCACAGCAAGGTTGGGATGCCGGTACCCCTGGGTCTGCAGAGCTTGGAATGTGCTGGCTGAGGATTTTGGGGAGCTGCTCAGCTCCCTGTCAGCCCTGAGCCTCCAGAAATGGAGCATTAAGGGGAGTTCTAAATCCTCCACAGAAACACCTGCCCCAAACTGAACTCCCCCTTAATTTAACTTAACACTACAGTACACTATTATATCGAATATGTGTATATATACACACACAATTGTATCAAATACATATGTATATACTGTTCTATGAAATATACATTAATCTGTATGCAATCACAGAGTGGTGCAGGTTGGAAGGGACCTTCAAGCTCATCCCGTTCCATGCCCTGCATTGGGCAGGGACACCTTCCACTATCCCAGGTTGCTCCAAGCCCCGTCCAACCTGGCCCTGGACACTGCCAGGGATGTGGCAATTGAAATACGTTTTATATATATATATACATGTATATATATGTATAATATATACATATTGAATTGAAACACGTTATATATATATATACATGTATACATATGTATAATACATGTGTATATATATGTATACAGACATGTATTATATATATATATACATGTGTTATACATAGAAGGAGACAGAAAACCCAGGGAAGGTGTTCAGGTTACTCCAGGTGCCCTCTGTCAACCCTGCCAGCAGAACCCCCTTCAGCCCCTGCACGGAGACCCCGAAACCCCGAGCCCGTGCCCCCGAGGGCTGGCCCTGGCCCTGGCTCTGGCCCTGGCCCTGGCCCTGGCCCTGGCTCTGGCCCTGGCTCTGGCCCTGGCCCTGGCCCTGGCCCTGGCCCTGCCCAGCCCGGCCAGCACGGGCTGCAGGGACGAGACTCTGCTGGCCTGAGCACAGCACTCACAGCAGCAGGAGGGGAGCTGCAAACAGCACTGGACTTTACAGCTCCAGCAGACAGAAACTTCGGGAAAAGCCAAAGCAAAAAACAAGTTTGCAGCAGTTCCTGGAAAGGAAGGAGCCAGCTCTGGTGGTGAAATCGCACCAAACTGCCAGAAACCCTGGCTCCTCATCCTCCTTCACTGCTGCAGCTTCAAATAAGAACTCCAGGACTGAATCCTGTTGTGCCTGACCCTGGTGAGGAGCAGCAAGGTCCCTTCACCTGGGAAACCTCCCCTGCCCAAAGCCCTTCCCGCTGCACTCACTGACCCGGGTCGGGATGGCTGCTCAGCTGCAAAGCCGGCTGTGCCCATCCCTGCCTGCACCGGGCACATCCCTGGGGCTCCTTGGGGCAGCTCCCCCTCTGTGGGGTGCAGGGCCCATGGGGTTATTGCTGTCATGCTCTCAGAACTGCTCTGCCTTTGGTCTTCACACTCAGTGGGTTTGGTGTCAGGCTCTGTTTGCTGCTCTTGGAGCCTGAAGAGCTGACTTTTGCCAAGGATCTCTAATTCTATTCTGATATAATAGAAGAATCTGAGCTTCACGCGCAGGGATTTCTACCTCTGTAGTGGAAAAAATCATAACACACAAGCTAAAGTACGTGTTGTCATTCTCCACACGACCTTAATCAGAGGTCTCTCAATTCTTTTCTGATACGACATAAAGGTCTGAGCTTTATTTGCAGCGAGTTCTGATTTCACAGATGAAAACTGTCATGTGTATGTTATGCTGGGTATTGTGCAAAAATATACAAATAAGGTCTTTGAAGTGAATTTATAAACGCCAGCCCCTGATGTGCCTCTGGACTGCAGCTCTAATTAACACCAAATGCAGCCACGCTCGGTTTGATGTGGGAGAACAGACTTCGGTAGGGAGCAGGCTGAAGTCTCACCAACTAATTTCACAGAAGTTATTAAAAATACTGGATCAGCACAGCAAAGCAGCCTGTAAAAACTCTATTATTGTAATAGGATAATGAAGTGAAGCTGGCTGCTTTCATCCAGCATTTACAGACTGATGGCTCTTTCCTTGTGACACAGAGGTGGGAAACAGCAGCTGGGTTCATCCTTCCTTCCAGCACCAAGCTTCAGGCCCAGGCATTTACTGCCATGAATGTGGATGAAATATTGCTGGGCAAGTCCAGCCTCACGTTAAATATTTATATCAACAGAAGTTATGGCACATTTCTCCCATAATAAATGTCTCATTTGGGCTGGAGTGCGCTTGTATGAGTATGAGGGTATGAGTATGAGAAATCTGTCTTTGTCTTTACTCAGGGAAGGTCTTGGCACAGGGAAATCCCTCTCCTTTGCTACAGTACTCTGTTAGAAATCTGCAGCTCTTTGGAAGTTCATCCTAGGGGCTAAAATACAATTTTTAGGTATATAAAGCAGGAAGCCACCAGGGTGTGTACAGAGGGTGGGTTCTGGCATACAGGGGTTCTGGACAGGAGTGATCTCAGGGGTTCTGGACAGGAGTGAACTCAGGAATTCTTGAGGGGAGTGAACTCAGGAATTCTGGACAGGAGTGAACTCAGGGGTTCTGGAGAGGAGTGAACTCAGGAATTCTGGAGAGGAGTGAACTCAGGAATTCTTGAGGGGAGTGAACTCAGGAATTCTGGAGAGGAGTGAACTCAGGAATTCTGGAGAGGAGTGATCTCTGGAATTCTGGAGAGGAGTGAACTCAGGGGTTCTGGACAGCAGTGAACTCAGGGATTATGGACAGGAGTGATCTCAGGTGCTTGGCTCTGGAAGGATTTGTTATCCCCTAGTTTAGAGAATCTAACAAGAGCTTACACTGGTAGCTCCATCTTCCAGACTCCCAGAAGCGGGGATAAAAAGCCTGCTTCAAAATCCAGTTCACAGCAGGTTCTAAACCTGCTGGCTGTAATTAAGCAGGAGGAATTCACACACACAGAGGCAGGACCAGCTCAAACAGAGAAAACCAGCCCGGAGATCCAGCCAAGAGAGCCAGAGCTCTGAGCCTGCAAAGCCATCGCTGATTCTACTCAACGTACAGGCTGCACTATTTATAGACAGAGGAATGTAGAGTTAATTCCAGTTTGGCATGTTTGAGCTAGATCCCATTCAGGATTTGAGGCTGGTGGAACAGAAATCCTGGGGAAATACCAGATCCCTGGAAATCAGCAGCTGAATTCACCCTGATTGCAATGGAAGCTGGGTTTCCTGGGGAGCCCTGAGTCCTGAAGTTCAATGCAGAGGTTTTCTGCTGCCCCTGTTGACTCCCAGCTCACAGCCATGTGATCCTAACCATCTGTCTGGTAAACTTTCTGATTTAAGCCTGAAATACTTGAACTCCATCTGCCTTGTCCTCTTGGGAAAAGCAGAAAGTAGCATTAGGGCTGTCAAATTCCTTGTTTGTTTTGTCCCAGTGTGCCCCAGAAACTCGGGCTGGGAGGGGAGATCCCCCTGTTCCCACCCCTGCCACTTCCAACATGGCAAAGCCAGGCTGATTTCGAGGGGTACAAATCAATTACTCCAATTGCTGTCTTGTTACTCTTTCTCTACGCGAGGAATGTAAACTATGAAGATCTTGTGAAAATGCTCTAAAAGGTGCCTGGGAAGTGCCCCAGCAGTGTGAGGCTGGCTGGCACTCTGGGGTCAGATCTCCTTGCTCTAAGATCTCTAGATTCCATGGGAATGCCTGGAGTGGGAGGCAAAATCTGTCTAAAGCTAAATATTAGCAAATACAAGAAAAAATTAATATCCAAAACTAAATATTAGTGAACACTAGAAAAGATTAATGCCAGAAAGTACCCTGAGGGAAGGATGAAAGGAGGCAGAGAGGACCTGAGCTGGGATGCTGCTGACCACCTCCTGTCTCAGGAGGGCTCCTTTAACACACTCGGCAGCCAGAATCAGATGCTTCTTAAATTCTTGGTTATTTTCAAATCTTTTCTTCCCCCCAAGGTCCCTGCTGGCCAAATTTTGCTATCAGGGACATCTTTGCACGCTGATAACCTTCAGATTCTGCCTTTAGATGCTTTTGTGCAATCTCATCTTCTGATTTTCCTATTACTGGCAGGCAGGCAGGACATGGTATTCAAATAAAATACTTGATATTTCCACTGATGCTGCACAGCCAGAATTAATCTCGCTGGTGCTGCAGTGGAAAACAACGGAGATAAGCAACAAACCACTCGCTCTTGTGACTAAATTGAGCAACCCTGGTGGAATCCAGAGAGGGAGCAGCTCTGGGGTGCTGGAAGTGGCCCTTTTCCCGAGCCAATCAAGCTTTGTCCTGGCGCTCAGCAACAAAAGGTTGTGTGCAGGAAGGAAGTGCTGTGCTTGTGCAGCCCTGGCTTCCCAAGGCTTTATCAGGCCTGCAGGAGCTCCAGATATCTCTCAGGACCACCGTGCAAAACTGCAGGAAGTGCCTCGGCCTGACCTTTATCCACAATCAGAAGATTCCTTGGCAGAGCTTGTTTTCGCAGCCTCCACCTCAGGAATGCTGCGGGGCACTGGCTCTCCCCGGGCTTTGGGGAGAGGTGGGAAACAGGAGCAGGCTGGGCACACACTGACATTCCTGGGGGCCCTGGGGCACCCCGAGAGCCACCTCGACTCTTCAGCTTCTGAGCTCTGGCTGCCCTTCCACTTTGTCTCCATGGACAAAAGCCAGAGCCTGGGTTTTAATCCCTTCAGCAAACAAACCTGGTCTGATCAACTCTGGCAACAATTTTCTGGAATAAGTGGACAATACTACAGTGATCAGGATGGTTTGTCACTGCTGTGGAGCTGCTTTCTTTCCCTTTTTAGCTAAATTTAATTTCAAGTGCATGCAAGTGTGAGAGGGGAGGGAGAGAGTGGGACAATGTGATGCCTTAGAGAAGAAAACCACCATTTATTTTGTCACTTCTTTTTTTACATCATCTTCTTCATACAACTGTTTCATTGTAACATTAATACATTAAAAAAAAAAGAAAACAACCCACCAAGATAGCTTGCAAAATTATATATATTTTAATATCCAAAAAGTACATTGCATATATATAGTAGCAAAAGCCCCACTTCCATGGGTAGTTCCTTCATACTTAAATTTTGCGATTATTGCAGAAATGTTACTTAAAAACACCCCAAAAGCACTAAGACCTAACTGTATTAGCTTGATCTTCTCATCCCACTTTGTTAAATAATGGCATCAGTGCTTGTGTTTAACGTTCTGAGCTCTGGTTTCAGACTCCCCTCCTGCAATCGGATGCACATGGAGCAAATCCCGCCCCCACAGAGTCCCAGGGGTTGGTCTAGACTAGATAGTTGTGATCCTGTTAATTGGCTGCCACTTAATACAAGTCAGCTAATGGGTTGTACATGGAAATCTCGCCCCCCAGACATCTGTTCCAAACCCCAAATGCTTGTGGTTTACCCTCTGTTTACGGCACCAAACCGCCGCTTGTGCAGCGTCGCAGTCACACGTGCAAAGCTGGGGATGGCTGAGAGTTCTGGAAGGGGTCGGATTTCCATGGAACCCCCTGGCAGAAGCCATCGAAAAGAGAAGGATTTCGTAGTTTTATCTATGAAGTGGTTAAGATCTTCCCAAAGTTCAGGATTTGGGTGAAAAGCGATCACAGAACATTGCAATGGTTGCCTTGAGATGTTGGGCCTGTTTTCAATCAGCCTCAATGCAAACATGGGAGTAAGTGGAATTAATTTGCAGACAGCTACAACAGACTAATACAGAAAATCCTCTCCTCTAGACAAACCCAGGGTAATCTGGAAGGTTTCTGGCCACTTTGGGGGTCAGTCATGGATCCAATTGCAGGACCAAGCCTATCTCCAACAGATACATTACTCATGTCTTATTTTTTATTTTTTTTTTAGCAAAAAGTACAAAGCTACAGCCCAAATGTACAGATTGAAAAGATGTACAAATTACATTAAAAAAATAAACAAAAACAACCGAGCTGATAGTAAAAAACAAACCTGCATTTGTGACCGAGGTCAACTCGTTTTATTTACTCTTTCTTTTAAAACTGTGAGATATAGGGAAAAATAACTCTGCATAATTTATACAGTAATTTGCCTTCTGGTTTGTTGACCCTTGGTTTGACGGTCTGACAAACGCACAGCGTTCGCGAATCGGTGCTTCCAGAGCCCCGCGGCTCGGGCAGAGCCAGGGACCTGCTGTCGTTTACTCACTTCACTTCTGCTTTCAAGGAATGTCTGTGCTTGACTTTGCGTTACGCTTTGTTCTGGTTTCTGCTGCTTTCTGAGTTCAGACACAGTCCGATGAAGTTGTACTCTAGAAAAGTTCCTTCAATGCCCTTTACTTCTTAAAATATACATGTACATATATATATATGAATATATATATATATATTTAATTTCCAGTTGGGTGAAAATCCTCCTCTGCCTTAGAGCTAAGATTCCAGTTGTGGTCCCCTGCAGCCCAACGTCCTCCACTGAATGGTCAAACGGCCAGTGAGAAAAACCCCATTGTGGTCATCTTTTCCTACGACCCACTGCTGGATCTATGCCTTGTCAAAAGCCTTTGAATCCTTAAAAATTCCTCTCATCCAAAAGCTAATAATCATTCCAGGGAATGGTGAACCATCTTCATTGTCACTTCCTACAGAGGACACAAGCCTTAAACCCCAAAGAAAATGCAGAGTACTAGCCCACAGGAGCTTCCATCTCTCAGTTCAAGACACAAGAGGCAAAGTTACAAAAGTAAAAGGTTTGGTCCAGGTATAACCAATATCCAGTTTTAATTCTTCCCCAGAAAGGCCACAATTATCCATTAAGGGTCCCCCGAAAAACCATAAAAATCCCAGGAGTAAAGGAAAAGTCCAATCAGACTGCTCAAGGCCACTGGCAGATCAAAGCATTTAGTAATAGCTGCCCAGGTGAGGTGTGACGTGGGCGTTGGGGTGGCGGGGCACGTTGGGGTTGGGGTAAATGCTTCCTGCAGGGGAGGTCCAATAGGGGGAGGCGGCTCCGAAGAAACTGGATGATGTGACAGGCATGGAAGAGGGGTGTGGGGGCACAAAGTTCACCTTCTGCTGGTGGGCATGGTAGGACGGCATGTAGGACAGATCCGACGGGTACTTGTACATGGAGGACTCGGTGGGATGGGGCTGCAGGGCCTGGGCGATGCCGTGAAAGTCAAATTTGTAGGCATACCTCTTGCCGTGCACTTTGGTCATAATGTTCTTGTCGTAGTAGTATCGCAGCGCCCGGCTCAGCTTGTCGTAATTCATGTTGGGCTTGCTTTTCCTCTCGCCCCAGCGCCGCGCCACCTCGTCAGGGTCCGTCATCTTGAACTCGCCGTTGGTGCCCTCCCACGTGATGCAGCTGGCGTTGGAGCTGTCCGACAGCAGCTCCAGCAGGAACTGCCACAGCTGGATCTGCCCGCTCCCTGCAGACACGAGCCAAGGGGAGAGGAAATGACTCGGGGCTTCCTGCTCCGGGGCACAGACAAAGGCAGGAAACAGAAGGACTATCTTGATCCCGACTGGGAACTGCTCCTTCAGGCCTTGCAAAGGCGGCCCCAGGAGTGGATAAACTGTTCCCAGCAAACAAGTTACTCAGCCCTTTGTTCTGGGCCTGGGGCTGAGGTCACATTAGATTTCATGATGGTCGCCTTTGGCCTTAAAATCCTCGGGCTATTCATAAACAGGGCTTTCTGTGAGGACACTGCAGAGTTTTCACTGACTGGTTAGCACAGTGCACTTCACCCCTCCACTGCTCCCTGTTTGCCATGGAGATTGTTTTGGATACCTCCAGCTCTCTTTCAGTGGGTGATCTGAGTTACACGGGATGATTTGCTCCCCAGATGACTCCTGCTTTTACTCGGTGCAGTTGTACAAGCAGCTAGCAGTAAGTTAAGAGCCTTAGGAGGATGTTTCCCTACAGGCATCCCATGTGTACAAGCTTGGTTAGTTCGAGCAGGGTTTGCTCCAGGCCTTACTCCCTAAAATCAGGGATTATTTACTGCAGATGATGTGCTAGGGACAGTTACACTGTGACTTTCAGAGATGTTTTGTGCCTTTCTTCTTGTAACCCACAGCAGGCAGTGAAAAATTAACCTGTACTGCAAATCTGAGAGACCAGCACTTAAGTCCCCTATAAAACTCTTAGGGAATGCTGGGTTTGGGTCAGAACATCCAGGATGGTGCTTTTGTCCTGACAGAGGTGATATTGCACCACTCTCCTCACTTTTCTGTAAGGATTTTGGCAAGCCCTTGTGAGGTCACAGCTGCTGAGGTCAGTGGCTCTCACAGGTCGCCCCAAGGGTGCAGGGACAGCAGCTGCTCCCCCAGTGCAGCCTGGAGCAGCAGCTCTGAACAAAAATTCACCTCTTTGATAACAGGGAACTGAAATGTAAAATGGACTCACCTGGATTGGCAAGACGGCTGCTGGTGGGCCCCAGGATTTGGTAGGGATCTAAAAGAAAAAAAAAATCACTCAACAAAATGTAAAGGGTGTTTCATCAAAAAGAAACTCCAGGACATTATGTTTGTTCTAGAAACCAAATTTTCATTTTCTTTCTTTACTGTTTCTGTCCCTTCTCTCAGGGTCTCGAAGTGCTCCTTCTTTCTTTCTTAGCTAACAACCACCAAGTATTTCTGGAATCCAAAATGGCACAGCCACAGTTTCTGGCACTGCTCTCAGACCTGCCTGCTTTCACAGTCTGGGATCTCTCTGGACATATCCTGCACTGTGTGGCAACCAGAACACATCAAACGTGGAAAAAAAAAGTGTGGGATAGGAGAACAGCCACAAAGCAGGAGCAAATGTATTTCTCCTAATAAAAAAGAGCTAAATAAAAAGGAGAGCAGATGAGATTTTCAGATTCACTTGTTAGCAGCTGAGCTTGCTGCCCTGGGAGGGCAGGAAATATTCACTCTTTGAGAAGCAAACACAGCATTAGAGAGATGAGAGTAACAGGAGTTGGTCGCTGGCTCCACCGAGGCTGAGTGGTTCTTGAAAACCCCACAAAGCATTTATTAGGAATGAATTCCTTCCCTTTTTGTGGGGCCTCCTCAGGCCTAATCTCTACACTTCTCCCTCGCCTCTCTCTGGTTGTGGTGATTTGGATCTGCAGCGTTTGCTCGTGGATTGAACCGGTGCCAAGAGAACCAAGTGCCAGAGCAGAGGAAGGGGATGGAAAGCAGCTGTGCCGGGCAGGGAAGGTGGGAAGGAGCAGGAAACACCCCCTGCTCTGCCCAGTGGGGCTGCTTTCCTCCTCTGCTCCGCTCCGGGGTCGGGGAAGCCCTGCTGGAACGTCAGGAAGGGACGAGCTGGGATGCTCCGAGGGGATCGGCCCCGGCGCAGGGACCTTCCTTCGGCTGCGGAGGGGCAGCGCAGCCACACAGAGCCCGCTGGGAAGAGCTGCTGGCACTGCCCAGTCCTGAGCCTGAGCCTGAGCCTGAGCCTGAGCCCGAGCCTGAGCCTGAGCCTGAGCCTGAGCCTGAGCCTGAGCCTGCCGGGGCTGCTCCCCGTCCCAGGCTCACAGAACCCACGCTCACCTGGCTGGGGCCGCTGCTGCTCCGTTGTCTTATTCACATTCTGTGTCCCTGCGACGGGAGGGCCTGGAAAGAGAGAAGGGCTTTACAGGACAGAGAACAGGCACGAAGCACAAAATACATCCCACAGCAATCACAGCGACTGCAAGGGAAAGGTTTGCTCAGACTAAGAGCTGATATTCTGGGGATTGCACTATAAAATTAACAGGTGTTCCTAGAAATTTTAATTTTCAGTGTAGAATGAAAATGCACCAATAAGGAAAACATATAGATTTTTATAATTTCCTAAATAGGCAGTGAGACAAGGAAAATATTATGTAGATACTTCACTAATTTTCTGTCTTTTATTGCAGCCAAACTTCCATTCTAATTTGCATCCATATTGTGAACAGAAAATTGGATTATTAAATGTACAAATTCTCACCTCCTTCCACACTGGAACTTTTCCCACGTTTTTTACAAACGCAAATCCATTTTTAGGCCAAAAAAAAATTGGGGTTTAT
Organism: Melanocharis versteri; assembly: GCA_013397845.1. NCBI lineage: Eukaryota > Metazoa > Chordata > Aves > Passeriformes > Melanocharitidae > Melanocharis > Melanocharis versteri. The sequence goes on along the minus strand of VZTG01000762.1, from coordinate 156,598 downwards.
CAATCATTTAGTTGAAAATATTGTGGTGATTTGTATAAATCTCTTCAACAGGAAGATCTGTTCCTCCTCTTTGTGTCATTTCTCACGACAGAAAACTGTGACTCACAGACTAATTCTCCCCTTTGGGGTGAGCGCGGCTCAGGAAGCTGCAGAGCAAAGGGAGGGGACTCTGCCAGGTGCTGCCACATGGATTTACAGCAGGAGGACCTCGCTGAGGGTTGGACGTGCCCACCCTGCACAGGGAGAAGCCCCAGCAGCGGGAGAAGGGGACAGTGCCTCAGAGCCAGCTTCAGCACGGATTTTAGGGCCAGAGAATTGGCGTGGGATGTCACCCCCCTACTGGGAATCCAAGGCACTCTAAACCCAGTAAGAACCAGCACTGGGGGTGAGCAGGGCTCAAGCAGAGGGGCCCCATCTGCCTGCTGGACTTTGCCTTTCTGGAACGCTGGCAAAAACTCTCAGAATGTGCCTGAACTGTCCAGATCTGTCCCTAAAACCATTGCAGCAGGGGACAAGCCCGTGATTAACAGGGAGTCTGTGCAGAGGATTTGCTCCTGGCCCCTTACTCAAAACCCTCCAAGTATTACTCTGCCCATAACATCATTCTACTTCTTATCTGTCCCCAGTTCTACCTCTTATCTGTCCCCAAATCTTCTGCCCTTCTGACACTCCTAACACAGGCCAGCTGTGCCCAAGTCTCATTTTAATCTTCTGTTGCACAGGTTGTGATTCCCATAGGGACAACTTACTTTTGGAGAGGCCAGAATTCCCATTACTTCCCCATCCTGCTCTCCTGACTGCATCATAGGAGGGATCTAATGACAAAACACAACAGGCACAGAAGGGTTGAAAAAAACTTGCAAGAATCTGGTCTTTGCTTTGTGGTCCCAACTGACTTGAATTCTCTAGGGCTGCGTTTTTTTCCTCTCCCACATCTCCAGTGCTCCCCTAGCCCCTCACAGAGGGTGTAAATAGGGATGTAAATAGGGATGTAAAGAGGGGTGTAAATGCAGCAAGGGCGCTCTTTGGGCAGCTCTCAAGCCTGACACATTCTGGCCATGAAGTCCTGTCATTGCACTCACTGGAATCCCGTGTGACCCATCCCAGCCCAAAGGAGACCCCTGTCTCTTATCTCAAGATTCAGAGGAGCACAGGCAGAGGAGGAGGATGAGAGGAACCCTGTTACTATTTCACAGAAATTAAATGAGGATTTTAAACCTGGGGAGGCCGAGGATTTGAGGTCACAATAAGGAGGCTGTTTCAAGGAGAGGACAAAGGGGGAAAAGCATCCTCCAGGGACATCCCAAGTGCCCCTCTGCCCGGCACCTCCTGCCTGTGAGGCTGTGCAGCTCCCTGTGGATCCATCCCAGGCACTGGCACATTCCTCCGGCGCTGGGAAAGCCGCTGAGGCTTTGAAATTACAGCCTTGCCGTTATTGGCATGGAAAGGAAAACACAGAGGGATGGGGAGGGAGGGTGGGGGAGCCAGAGGAGGAGGGAAGAGAGGGGAATGGGGGAAAACAGAGCTCGTGTAATCTGCCTGTTTTTATTTTTATTTTACTTGTTTGTTTTTTTCCCTTTTTGCAGAAACCACAAACCCCACTGCAAATAGATCAGACTGGAAAACAAACCACTGTGGTTTCAGCTGGGACAAAGAGTGGGATGGGACAGCTCGGGAAGAGGGAGGTGACAGCCTCATCCACGCTGTTCCAGCAGGGAGACCTGTTCCAAAAGGGATCCCTGGCCCCATTAGGGACTCCTGTCCCCATTAGAGACTCCTGTCCCATTATGGATCCCTGTCTCTATTAGGGACTCCTGTTCCCATTTGGGATCCCTGTCCCATTCGGGATCCCTGTCCCATTCAGGATCCCTGTCCCCATTCAGGATCCCTGTCCCCATTTGGGATCCCTGTCCCATTTGGGATCCCTGTCCC
>VZTG01000762.1:129917-153598 GCA_013397845.1 Melanocharis versteri | reverse complement strand
GATCCCTGTCCCCATTCAGGATTCCTGTCCCCATTCAGGATCCCTGTCCCATTCGGGGTCCCCGTCCCCGCTCCCGTGGCCGGACAAGGAGCAGCAGGGCTGGGCACGGCCTCGGTGCTGCTGGGACCTTTCCCCCAGGCTCAGTCCCCAGCAGTTATCCTGGCTCTAAACAAGGTGCTGCTCACAGGGGGGCATTTTCCTGGCTGGAAAACCATCGTGAAATCCCAATTTATCCCAGTGAGACGGAGCTCTCCCAGCGACCAAAATCAGGAGAGCAGGATGAGGAGAGGCAGTCCCTGCCTTTTCCCATGTCCTCCCTGCAGCCAGGCTCTGACTTCCATTGCTCCCTTGGGACATCCCTCTGAATTATTGCAACCAGAGCTATCAGAGCTCCATGTTTGGGGAAACACTCTGAAAAACCCAGAGTTCTGCACTGAGAAAAGCAAAACCTTCAGCAATGTCCACCAGTTGAGATGTTAATGTACATTTTGGTTTGTTCAATCAATAAACAGTTCTGTAATGCAACATTAATGGAGATGCCATATGATCATTCTGTTTAAAGAAAGGCAGCAATTATTTTCCCAACAGAAAAATCCTTTTCAGAATGGGGAAAAATTTCCTTCCCAAAAGGTAGCAGAACTCATTGAAGATTTTCAGTTTTCTCTGATTCTTTTTGGGGTCAGATCATTGACCCAAGGGAATCAACTACTACAAAGGGGTTGCTTGATCCAGAGTCATCAGTGTGTTTTGAGTAAATCAACAGGCCATGACTTGGAGAGATGATCTTCGTCCTCCTCCTCCTCCTGCTTCTCCTCCTCCTCAGGTTTAATCCAGGCTGACTGAGTCCCTTTGCCTCAGTTTTTCCTCTATAAATATGGATTATGGAGCAAAGTGTGGGAATGTACAGGGGCAGCCTGGTGTTGTAGGATGAGATTTAGCCCTGAGCATGACTTTGCCGTGATAAGAAGGGTTAAATACGATAATCAGCCATACAGGCCCTGCTATTGAAACACCGTGTGCACTCGGCTACTGCGAGTTTCCAACTCTTTCTCGCCCCCTCAAAAAAAAAAAAATCCAAATGCAGGAAGCTATTTTTATTTCACAAAAATCCCTGCAACGTGAAAGAACCACGCCAGCCCTCCCAGCTTCCAGGCCCAGGCTTGAAAGCTGAATGTGTTTAAAGCAAAATGGAAAAGGCAGAGCCAGGGAACCCATCCAGAGACTCAGGGTCCTGCAAAAACAGGATCATTCCCAGAGCCTGATGCCCAGTGGCTCGAAGAGATCCTACAGAACTCCAGCCAGACGGTGACAGGGAGAGCCTTATCTGTCATTAAAGCTATTTGGATTTTGCACCAAAACTTGCCATGGGATGGAAATTCAATTAAAAGACTTGGACTGGGGTTCTCTCCCGGTGTAAATCAGCAAATGGCTACAGTGAAGTGGGGGCAAATTTATCCCAGAAAGGATCAGGTCCCCATGTCTGGTTTAGACTTAAAAGGCCCCGTGGAACAAGAGCCCTATGACAAATGTGTGTTCAATACAAAATGGAATTAAAGAGCAGAAAATAAATCATAGATGCTTTCAAGAACTGTCATTCTGCAGCTGTCTGGTTTATGTCCAGAAATTCCCCAGCATGAATGCTCAGTCTATTAGGAGGAAGGTAAAGGATATTAATAATGCTTTGCACTTTCACAGCACCTTTCAACCGAGGATCTCACAGCTTTGCAAACATTCTCACTCACAGTGCGCCTGGGAAGAAGGTTAAATATAATTTTATTTATTCGCAGGCATAAATGCACTTTCTGCAGGCTTCAGCTGCCTTTTCCAGATGCACTGCCTTTCCCAGAAATCGGGCTGCGTGGGGCAGGCTGCAGCACTGCTCTTTGTGCCCTTTTAGCCCTGGTCTCCACTTTCTCACCCCAAATCTCCCTCAGCTTCTACCTTTGCCACTCTCTGTGCCCAGCTTTTCAGACAGCCCCTGTGCCCCCTGGAGCTGTGTCCCCTCCCAGCACCTCTGGGGCATATTTAGTCTGAACAGGCTGATAGATATTGCTGGGGGCAGATGGACAGACACACAGACTCCCTTCTCAGGAAACCAGCCTGAAAATCCCCAGGTGGATTCCCACACCATGATCCCAAATCCTTGTCGGTCCTTTCAGCCTGAGTGCAGCCCAGTGAGCAAGGCTTTAGGGAGTCTGTGTTTGAGATATGATGTATTAGGGAGCAAACCCTCTCTGATAAGCTTTAAAAGGTTCGCAAAAATAAAATTTAAAAAAACCCAACAAAACCCTGGTGTTTTATAAATCTGAGAGTTTGGGACTGAGGGGAGGCAAGGGGGGATTTCACTGAACAATGGGCTCACAGTGCCTGCGCTTCCTGAGCTGCTGGGAAGTGCTGACAGCCCCTTCATCCTGCTCCCTCCAGAGGAGCTTTCTCAGGCAGGCCCGAGTCAGGCACCACTCTGCTACCAGCCCTGATGAGGCTTTCCAGGAGAACAACAACCTTTGGGCCTGGAACATCTACATTTTTTAGGCCTTTATTTTTCTAGGATGGATACAGTGGGGCTGGGTCGTTTATGGACTAAATGCTTTACGGGCACCATAGGGGAATCTCATTTGGAATGCCATCCATGCTGGCACTACAGGCAAGGCTGGGAAGGAGTGGAAAGCCCAGCAACCTCTGGAGCTGCTACCTCCATTCAGCAGCTGGAGGGTGGGAAGGGGCTTGTCATAAGTCATGGAGACAGAGCCAGGAAGGGAGACAGGGAAGACAGACCCAGGTGCCCTGGGGGATCCAGACTTGTGAGGTGTCTAAGTGGTCACCTGGGCTCTATTTTGTGGCAACCACTTTATAGGGAGAGAGAGATCAGGTACATGAAGAATCCTGTGGGTCTCATAGCCCACTTCAGATTTGCAGCCTTCTCCTTCCCCTTCTCCTGATCTGCTTTACTGAAATCTCTAAGGCCAAGTCCTGCCTGGAAATACCCATGCTCCCAATCCAGGTGAGACAGGTCATCCCAGAACAGTTCCTCCTGCATTCCAGGCTTGGGCCATGGATTCTCCATGCAGAATACAGGCTGGTTTTTGCAAGGAGTCCTCCTGCTTCAGGAGGAAGAAAGGAACCTGGCCTGGTGGCTGGAATTTAAGTTAGCTTCCCTAAACGGGGAAAGCAGATGCAGGTGTCCTGGGGGATGCAGACCTGTGATTAATCCAAGTGGTCCCTTGGGGTCTATTTTGCAGCAGCCACTTTACAGGGAGAGAGGCAGAGGAGGGCACAGGACCCCACGGCCTTTCCTTCCCAGGTGAGGCTGGCACCAGAGTGTGGGGGCACTCCCCCAGTGCCTTGGGAGAGTCCCAGCATGGGAACAAACCCCTCTGCTGCTGCAACACAAGCACCCAGCAAGGTCTGCCCAGGTCTGCGTGTCCAGCCCTCACACTGCCTCCTTCACCTCCTGGAGATCCCATCGAGGAGCTGGGGCGGTGTTCAAAGCCAGCTGCAGAGCAGAAACCCAGACTGCGGCTTTCTGCAGGGACAAGGGAGTCAAAACCACCTCCAGTTCCTCCCAGAAGCACTCAGTGGATTGGTTTAAACGGTGGCAGCAAACCTGAAAGCTGTGGAGCCCATAAGGTCCCTCCCTGGCGCCATGGACACATTCTGAGTGCTCCACACACAGAGGACACCTCCTCCACACACAGGACATTTCTGACTGCCCCACACACAGGACATTTCTGACTGTTACACACACACACACAGGACATTTCTGACTGTTACACACACACAGAGGATATTTCTGACTGTTACACACACACAGAGGACATTTCTGACTGTTACACACACACACACAGGACATTTCTGACTGTTACACACACAGAGGACATTTCTGACAGCCCGACACACACACAGGACATTTCTGACTGTTACACACACAGAGGACATTTCTGACTGTTACACACACAGGACATTTCTGACTGCCCCACACACACAATGCAAATGTCCCAGGGTCAGCAGAGAGGGGCTCCAGCTCCTCTCAGCACAAAGCTGCGAAGGCTCTGGGCTCTCACCTGTCTGCAGGTGTGGGCAGGGATGGAGCAGGGCAGGGTCTGAGGACTCCTGTGGCCTTTTCCAATGGCTCTGCCAGCTTCCCATCACATTTTCCCAGGTCCAGGGACATGTGTGTCACAACTGAGCACACTGAGGCCTCAACACCTCACAGCATCACTTGTCCTGCAAGGAATTGCTTTTCAACTAACTATCTCTGCTAATTAAAACAATTAATTAGCACATGTGCCACATGTCGTGCTCTTTCCTAGCCAGCGTTACTGTGACCGTTCCCATGGTTACCTGAGACTTCCCAGTCCCCCAAGCACCAAACTCGTTCTTTTTTCCTTCCAGACACAATGTGCTGTTCCTTGAGCTACGGAGCCACCACTCTGGGGGTCAGAGGTGGAAATCAGCAATTCTCAGTCTCTTCACTAAGAGGAAACAACTCACTGAGTGCAGAATGATTTCAAAATTACTTCTATTCTACATTATCAGGCTATTTGATTATTTCACAATTGACAAGTATTACCAAAGCATCTTTTGCATCCACCTGGGTGCCCTGTTGGACTCGACGATCTCAGAGGCCTTTCCAACCTGAATGACTCTGTGATTCTCTGATCTCTCCATTGCTGTTAACCTGCTTTACAGATCCCAAATCCAGGCCTGGAACAACGTTGGCTTCTGACCTGAAGTCAACTCGAACCAAGTGAGAAGGGACAGACTGCTGGATTTAGGTGAGAAATCTGCTGCAGGGATGGATGTGAAGAACAGATTTAGCTTGGGGAGTGTCTGAAAGTAGCTAAGAGCCTGGTTATGAATTGCTGCCTTTAGAGAAATACAGATCAGAGAGATCAAACATTTCTGATTGAACTATTCTAAATCAGTGATGGATTAAAGCCCTGTGCCTGAAGCCCACTCACTTCCAGAGTCAGACAGGATCTGGATGGTGTAGGAACAGAACTAGGATTTGGTATTCCTGTCCCTGGAAGTGTCCAAGGCCAGGTTGTACGGGGCTTGGAGCAGCCTGGGACAGTGGAAGGTGTCCCTGCCCGTGGCAGCGGTGGAACTGGATGAGCTTTAAGGTCCTTCCAACCCAACCTATCCTGGGATTCTGTGGTTTCCAGAGGGGATTTCCTGAGCTGGCCCAGGCAGGGTGTGCTCAGGACAGGTCACTCTGCTTCGAGCCCCTGTCCGTGGTCAGAGCGGGGGTGCAGGGCACAGGGCAGCTGAGAGCCCCGAGCCCTGCTCCCCACTCAGGCTCGGAGTCACTCCCTGCTCGCCCTGAGCCAGAGGCGACAGCCCCCAGTCGTGCCTGTGGCTGGAAAAACATCCCCGAGCCGTGCAGCGCTGGCACTTCCTGAGCCACGTCTGCCTCACCCCTGCAGGCCTCACAAAGACACATTATGGAGAAAAGGAGGAAGTAATGAGAAGATTTTTTTTCCCTTGTTGTTGCTTTTTTTAATATCAGCAGCAGAAATCCCAATGCACAGTGCACAGAGACTGAAGAATGTGTCCTGAGAATCCCTCCCAGAGCCAGCTTGGAAAAGCAGATGCTCTCCAGGCAGCAGAGATGTTCCTGAGCCCCGCAGGGCTGCAGGCACGGCCAAGGCACAGCCAAGGCACAGCTGCACATCCTCTGCACACCTACAGAAGCACCCAAAACACACCCAGCAGCAGGCAGGAATGTGCCCACAGCACTGTGTGGATTTCACCCCCAGCACAGGGCGTAAAACCAAACCATCGGCAGGCCTGGGGGTTGCTCTTGCTGAAAAACTCACAAATGCAGAAGTAAAAAAACCCCAGACCTCATATCCATGGAGAAAAAGGCCACGCACACATGAGAGAAAAGGGAAGACACACATGCACAGCCATGGCAGTTTTACAGCTTTTAAGTCATCATCAGGAAACAAATTAACTCTTGTTTTAGGAAACAGCCCAAGCACTTCCAAGGCTTTGGAAGGGGGGGCCTGGCACCCCAGCAAACGTGTGACCACCCCCCAGTGCAATAACACTCCTTGCACTGCACCCCAGGCAAAAAAATAATGGCTCTTTTGCTGGGGGAAAAGGAAGGATAATGGTTACTTAGAAAGTGCTCCAGACAAGCTGTCAGGTTGAATTCAGAGAACTGGAGTCTACTCTGGGACAGCGCTGGCTCGGGGTGATCCCTTGTGAGTTGGGTTTCCTGCCTGCTACAGCTTAAAGACAACGATTCTTTGTTTCCAGTTTTTCTGGTGAAAAAACACACGCCTGCCTCCGAAGAGGGTCAGGGAGAAAGCAGACAAAACACTAACTCTGGAATTTCAAAGGAAAACAATTAAAAAAAAAAGAAAGTATAAAAAGCAAAATCCGAGCGCGCTGGCTACTGTCTCCCCTGAACTCATAAATCCCTGCTTGGCCACACAGCCAAAATGAAAGGAGACCTAAAAGAGCCTCCCCTTTTTCTGCTGCCGAGCTAAAAATGGGATATTTCATCACCAGACACACAAATATCATCGAGAAATATTTTAGCAAGTCCAGACAATTAGGAGGGCACAAAGCTGCAGCTGCTTTTTCTCTGCCACAACTGAAGCTGGAGAGTTTAAAGCCTTTGCTGTGAAAAGGGGCCGCACTGACACTGTCAGAGGAGAGTTTATTGAACATGGCCAATATTTTTCACTACAACCTCTCAGATCTGAAAAATGGCCTTTTCAGGAGAAGGGTTTTATGCAGGAATTTGAGAGTGTTTTCCGGTGGGAACTGTGCTTATGCAACCACATTCCCTGCGGTCTCTGCCCCTCTCTCCCCAGTCCCCCAAAGTTTGAACCTGTCACCCTAAATAGTCACTCAATTTGACAAGTGGGAGAGGAGAGTTTTGAAGAGTTCCTACCAGTATAAAGGGAAAAGGGGTTGCAGCCCTGATGGTGAGAAAAGCAGCTGCAAAGACTCATATTTTGTGAGGTACCAGGGAATTGGTGTGAGAGAGATTTTATTGATGCTCTAACACCAGGAAACTCTTTCTTAGGGCCTCACAATGAATATTGGTACAAAGCCCCAGGAAACCATGCTGGATTTCAGAGTTCACTGATTTGTTTATCTTCTTAAATTTGCCAACAGCCCCACCAAAGACACAAACACACATCTGTACCCAAACACTCTCATTGTTCATACAACCACTTCTATAATGTGATCATAAACATGGCAAAGCCACAGAATAAACTCTTAAAATTCCCCCCCTCCATCCCTATTCATGTATTCACATAGAGATTTCTTCCCTCTTTCAAAGGTACCACATCCCTTTCTCCTGTGCTCTGCTTGAGTTTGGGTTGGATTTCTGAGACTTTGGGCTGGTTTGTCACTGTTCTCAACCAAATCTGGAAGGCTCAAGAAGGATCCTGTCCCTCTCTGCAACTCCTAGACAGGAGCCAGGTGGGGGTTGGGATTTCTCCCAGGAACCCCTATGGGACAAGAGGAAATGCCCTCAGGCTGTGCCAGAAGAGGCTCAAGTTGGAATTTCTTCATGGAAAGGGTTGTTAAACACTGGAAGGGGCTGTCCAGGGAGGTTTGGAGTCCTCATCCCTGGAGGTGTCCAAGGAACACCTGGAGATGGCACTCAGTGCTCAGGGCTGGGTGACAAGGTGGGGATCAGGCACAGGTTGGACTCCATGGTCTGTGAGAGCTTTTCCAGTTTAAATGATCCTGGGATTCTGGGATTCTATCACCCTGGGCCAAGCCTGGTGTGTGCAGAGGACAAACCTGTGCTGGATGCAGCTTTTGAACCAAGATCCTAAACGACCTGGAGACAAACAGCCCCAGGAACCCCTCTGGTGAATTCTCACCTGTGATGCTGAGCCTCCCTTCACAGCTCTGCCACCTCCCTGCACAAACACCGCTTCCCTGGGATCAGCACATATTGGAAAGCACCACACACCCCACCTCAGGCATTCCCACAGCTTGCATGGCCACAGGAACCTTCACACATCCACACGCCAGGATTCTGCCTCGTTGGGAGCTGCCAGCTCTGTCCTGGCTTCAGCTCCTGCACAGCATTGTGCTCATGTATTAAACACACAGAATACACAGACCCCGACACACTAAAAACTTTAAACTGTGCTGGAGTGAGGCCAGAGAGCTCAGAGCTCTTTGGGGACATGGCCCTTTGGCCTCCCAATGTTGTTGTATGTGAATATTCTTTCCATTTCCCTGTGGAAACCTGCTCAAATGACACCACTCTGCAGGAGAGCAGCTCAAGATCTCCCTGGACTGGGGCAGATCTGTGGGCTCAGATTCCTGTCCCTGTCTCCAGTACTCACAGCAGGCCACTCATTGCTCCAAACAGTCCTAGAAAATGACCCAGACCATCTCTGCAGTGGGAGGAGGACTCAGCTCTATCCATTCAGCCATGAGAGCAGCCTCGTTTCATTTCCCAAAAAATTGCTCTCCAGCCAAAAAATGCTGGTGATTTTCATTAGAGCAATTTACTCCTCAGAGGCAGCTGAAGACAATTTGTCCCAGTGACGCTCAGCCCCATCCTTTGCAGTGTTTATGGGGCTGGGAAGAGGAGAAGCTCAGGCCACAGGAGTCCTTGGAACAGGACAAGGGTTGTACCTGTCTGATGTGAGAGCACTCAGCTGCCCTGGGCCCCAGCTGTGGGACCTGCAGGATCTGCTGTAAAGATTCCCAGGATTTCTGCTGCAGAGATCTGCACTTTAGCTCCCCTAAAGCAGAGCTGCAGCTCCTTCTGCTTGCAGAGCTGGCACTGCAGAGAGTGAGAGGGCAGAAAACAGAAGAGAAAAAGGGAGTCAAGCCTGCAGCTGCAGCCAGGGCAGCTCTGTCTGCAGAGCCAGGGCACCAAACCCAGCCCTGGGACGGCAGTGGGACACGGGCCAGGCTCCCTGTGCTCCTGGGGACATCGTCCTGGGGGAGGGAGCAGAGCCATGTGCTGCATCTGGAACATCTGCAGCTGTCTGTGCTGCAGCTGCACTTTTTTTTGCCGTGTAGGTTCTTTTTTTCCAGCCGTGGATGGAACATGTTGTGTAAAGCACAGTGTAAATGTATGCAAAGAGCTCCTGTCTCTCCCTGGAATCTGTACAAGCAGGTTATTTGCATTAGTTATGTAGAAAAATCACAGGAGGAGTGAAGAAAATGGTATTTTTTTCCTATCTTTGGCATGTTTGGTGCTATTTCATCACCTGCTTTTGAATCCTCAGGGGAAGGTGGTTAGAAAAACTCGTCTGTTTTTATTCACGGGGATAGAGGGGAGAAATATTTACAGGATTGGTAGATTCCAGATGCATTGACATGAAGAAAGATGTTTAATCTTTTGAGAAGTTAAGAAATTGTAAAAAATCATAATTTTTAACCTGAAATTCCTTTTCCAAAAGAATATAATCTTTTGGACTGAGAATATCATCTTGAAGTGAGCCCACTAAAAAGGAAACAAGGAAAATCTTGTTTCCTTAAAAAACCAGACTGAGGCTGAGGAATTCCAAGTCCAGTTTTATGAGCATCACGAGTTTCTGCCGTGCTATTGGATGAGCCACTTCATTCTGCTCCCCCAATCCCTTATCTGCCAGCCTGTCGTGTTCTCCTGTCTCTTCTCCTGACATCTTATCTCAGCAGTAACCTCAGTCAGCTGCAGTGGGCTGGAGTGAGGCAGCTCATGCTACACCAATACTCAGTGTGGAAGGAATGATGGAATTTGTGCCTTATGGGAAGAAATGGGGGAGAAATAGATGGGATTTCAGCATTTCTACGTAGTTCCTAATTTTTATTTGCCTGTCCCCTGGGTGTGCTCGGTCCTTTATTGCCACATGATGAAAGTTCCGTGTGAGGCTGAGGGCTCCACGCTGACAGCAGTGAACCCAGAGCTCTGCCAGCTGCACTACAGAGACACTCTCGAGGCCACTAAAAATGCAGGGGAAGGGACATTTTCCCCTCAAATTTCTTTCAGCCTGAGTGACTCAAAGCCCTAGTCACAAAGTGTTTAAAAATTCAGAGGAGTCCAGTTCTACACAGAGATTTTCTCTTCAAGGAAAAAAAAAATCACACTTTCTTGGCTTTATTTTTAGCAGCTGCCTGGCCTGAGACAGAATGAGCAGAGGTTTGGATGAGGAGAAATTGAGGAGGAGCACATGTCCCTGCTTTAGTCACATAGGAGCAAGCCCAGCTCAGGTGAACTTTAAATAGGTGATAGTTAATGTCAAAGCAGCAGTCACAGCAAAGCCTGAGTGGCTCTGTCCCCGTCATGTCCCTGTTTTGTCCCTGTAATGCCCCTGTTTTGTCAACTGATGCTGCCTCAGAAGAGAGAACAGTGTGCCAGGGAGCTCAGTGGGCATTTGCATGCTGGACAAAAGGAGCTGCTGGAAGAAGCAGCCCTGACCTCGTGTCCAGGTCCAAGGCAGATGTCAGGGATGAAATGCAAGGAGAAAGAAGGGCTCTGAGGGCAGCAAGGAAGGGAGGCAGCCAGAGCCTCCATGCAGGAGCTGGTTAAATGTGGGATCTGTTTGCTGCAGCCCCTCAGTGGAACGCGAGGTTTTGTCTCTCCAGCTGCTTCAATAAAAGACCTTCTGCCTTCCCCCACTGCTGTTTTTAAGCCAAACTCGTGGCTCGCCCATGAAGCCACGTTCTCCTGAAGAGCAGAGAGGTGTTTGTACCTCACAGTTCATTTGTGACAGAGGGGACTGGCACAGGGACAGGCTGGGTCCAGGTGGGGTAGGCAGGAGATTCCACCCCTTCCCAGGCACTGCTCGAAGGAGGAGCTGAACAGAGCACAGGGAACAAACCCCATGGTCCTGCAGTAGCACAAAGGGAAAGGAAAACCCCATTTGAGGCTCCTGAGTTACACACTGAGTTACAGATTCTACACAGGAGTTCCAGGGCATAGGAAGAGATTTTTGCTCTTTATCACCCTATTTGGCCTTTATCAACTCAACTTCTCTATGCAGGTAAGGGATGTGCTTCATCCTGTCCCTGCCCATGGCCATGGACTGGAACCAGATGATCCCTAAGGTCCCTTCCAACTCCGAACATTCTGGGATTCTGTGATCACACTCATCACACCAAGGCTCACAACTTAATCCTGACTGAGACTCCAGTTTGTCCATAAAAATAAGAACAAGGAGCAGGACCAGAGCTGCAGAGGAAAACCTGAAATACTTGACTGAAGGACACACAAACAACTCCAGAGCCTGAAGGAGCCTCAAGAGGGTTATTAGCTTTTAAACTTCAAGGTTTCTAAGCTATAGCTACATGGTCAAAATTTCTACCAGACAAAAAAAAAAAAAAAAAGATTATTTGAAATAAAAAAGAAAATCAAACTGTTCCAAAATGAAAGTGTCAAAAAGATACATTTGGTCTTCCTTGCTGGTTGAAACAAGCTACAGATCCATGGATGGGTTTGGAATGCCTGAGTGGCCTTTACAGTCATGAAATTTATTGTGAGAAGATTTTATCCTTTCAACTGTGAGCTCAGACAGAAACAGTGTCTCAGGCTGTCTATGTGAGATTCCAAACTGCTCACTTCAGGAACAGAAAATGCGCCACCAGTTCACCAGCTCAGCAAAACACAAGTGTGACAGCGACACATTTGATGCCACGCTGCTGGCTGGACAAGCAGAGATGGCATTTCCAGCCTGGATGGGGCTGCACAGTGAGAATTATTCCTTTTTAACCATGCTGCGAATGCAGAGCAGAGCAGAACATTTTCATGCCAAGGATATTATTAAAAAGGTCTAGTTTTAACCCAATCAAACCCAGGACATTCATATGCAAAACACTGACCTTCTTTGGTGGCAAGACGTGAGGAATCTGTGTGGGATGGAGTGTTGTAGACCAGCAGTGAGCTACCTGCAAGGCAAAGAAAAGGAGTTAGTGCAGTCTGGGCATGCTCTGCCACGGGGAACCATGAGGGCAGGTAGGAAATGTAAATGGCATGAAAAAGACTCATTTTGCTGCTAATTAGGCACACATTTTCTGTGAAATTCACCTAAAAGCTTGGTAGCTGCAGGTCACACATGCTGCTGTTTCCTCACTTGCAAAAGATAAAGATACTTGTCTCCTTCCCTGAGTGCCTTGATGTCCCCCACTGAAGACTGATCTTAAAGGGTGAGGTTGTACAGGTACAGAATCTATCCCAGCACAGCCTCCAGAAATGCCTGTGGCACAGACTGTGTGGCAGGATAAGGAGAAGCTTTTCTCTCTCTGGCTGTGACAGAGAAATTTCCTGTTTGAGGAACAGGCAGGAGAAAAGACATGAATTGCACTGTCAGGACCTGGCCATTTTTAGAGTGTCACATGCTTGGTTTGGGGCCAGCAGCTGCACAGCTCTCACTGGGATTCCAGCATCTCCCATGCTCTGGGGAATTTGGGAGCAGCTCTCTTGGTTCAGAGAGGCCTTTCCATCCAGCCCCACGTGCCACACAAGAGCAGCAGAAAAAGGACCCATTGGAAGGGTCTCCGTTCCACCCAGTCTGTGTGGAAATGTTCCTTTCTAAGCATTTCCCTCTGGTTCTCCTGGAAATGAGGAGGAGGAAACCCTGGGAGGTGAGGGAAGCCAGCATGAAACACACATTTCATGGCTGTCTGGTTATGTGTGCTCACATCATGCCCTGGGCTCACCTTCCCCTGCAGCTCCTGGGAGCAGCTTGAGCTGTGCCAGCGACACCCCTGACGAGGCAGGGGCTCCTGTCTGTGGGGCTATGGCGTGGCTGGAGCAGCACCAATCCCGCCTTGAGAGTGCTCTCACAGACCCTTCCTGCCCTCCAGATCCCCTCAGCTCAGTGGGATCCTGCCCCTGGGCACCCCCAGAGCCCTCAGCAGGGCAGGATCACCTCTCTGCAGGTCCTACAGGACCAGCTCAGCAGGATCGTGCAGCTGAGCCCTGCAGTCCCACGTTCCTCTGGCCCACACGATCCCAAACGGCCTCAGCTGCCCCTCAGTACTCACAGTGTCTCTCTTTCCTGTGGGAGCTGAGGTTTAGGCAGCTCCCTGCCAGATTTGAGAGCCATCGCAGGTGCTGGATCCTGCTGGCCCTCTGCCCTCTGCTCCAGTGGATTTCTTTCCTTCCCCAAAGGCAAACACAACCAGAGACTGCACAAGCCAGCAAGGACACAGAGGCAGGAGGTGTTGGGAAACAAAGCTGCTCCCAGGGAGGGGAGGATGGATGGTACCAGATGCTGCAAGTTAAGGGACGTTTCCAAAGATCAGGATGGATGGTGAACAAGGAGGTAAAGAGTTCAGAGGGATCCCAAGGGCACCCTGGCTCTGAAAGCTGCCAATAGCCAAAGGGATTGGCTGAAATATTTAGAGAGATTGGCTGCTGGAGGAATTGAAACAACTCTGTCCACGTAACTCATGTTTTCATCAGATGGTTTCTGGCTTTGGCATTTCTTTCTTGAATATCTGTGGGGAAACTCCTGTCCACCACTCTCTCCTTTTCAGGTTATTTAAAGCAATCCTGAGTGCAACGCCCAGCCCAGCTTCCCCCTGCCAGACAGGGAAGTGCTGGGGAATTCAGAAACGTGGTTTTTTATGACTAAATGGGCTGCAAATGAGTGGCTGGGGCGGTGGGGGTGGGGTGATGAATAGCACTGAAGGAGCAGGATCAACCTATAGCTACTTTAGGCTAAAAAATGCAGCCCAAGCCACTGGAAAGGGCCGGCGCCTCCCCCGGTTTAATTGCTCAAAGTTCTCACCTTTGCCCGGCAGTCTGAGGTTTCTGGTGGGAACACCACAGAGAGGGAAATGTGTTTCCTATTAAGGGTTTCAATGGAGGAGGGAAAGGGAGAAAGGCAAAGACCCAGATCAGGACAGAGGGAAGCAGACAGACAGACAGACACAACCCAGGCTGCTCCTCCCTCCCTCCTTTGTGGGCAGAGCTTTGGCTGTGATGAATTTTCATTTTTGTCCTATTCCCCCTGCCTGGGTCAGCGACACCATGGATGGATCAGCTCTCTCTGGTCTGGCTAATGCAGTGCAGGGCTGTTCTCCCATAATTAATGTTTAACGCATTAGCTTATGGTACCCCCCTCACCCTTCCCTTTCTTTTATTTCCCTTGAATTCATTACAAATGCATGGAGAAGGACTGAAAACCAGGAGAGTTTTTTCCCTATAAACCCTCAAGGCAGCTCATCCTTCAGAGGTGCAGGAACATCTTGGTTCCACAGTCTCAGAGTCTGTTTAATTTGAAAGCCTTTTTTTGCCCTCACCTTCCCCAGGCCCTGTGGCCCTCCCTGCAAGGCTCCCGGTGGAACCCAGGTGCTGCTGCACTTGGCAGAATGGTTTTGTGTGGCATTAACTCATGGCTCAAAACCACCGAGCAGCTTTCTGCTTCTCACCACAGCCTCATTCTTTCTCCTCCAGGCTCTTCTCATCTGTGCACCCCCCACACCCTGACCCCCACTGCCAAGGAGGGAAAGGATGGAGGTGGCAGCTCAGCTCCTTCTGATCTTCATCCCAAACCCAGCATGGATACATCCAAAACTCCCTTCCCCCTGCCTAACAGCTGCCTGGAGAGGATGCACCAGGCAGAATGTGCCTGAGAAAGATCAGTCTGGAGCCCCAAGGTGTGTGGGGATGAACGAAAAGAAGGAGAATCAAGGCATGGCTTCACAATTTTGGAGAGAGAACTAGAACATGCAAAGAAGGATGATTGTTTGAGGGGGAGGGCAGGGAGTTCCCTGAAAAAGCCGCTGGGGTGTTTTGGGAGGCTCCAAAGGATAGAGAGTGCTGCAGGACTGGGCTCTGCACTCTGAAATCTCCCGAGGATCAGAAAGGCAGGAATTCCTGCCAGTTTCCATGGCTGGTGGAAACAGGAAACAACAGCACCATCTTGACCCAGGCCTGAGAGCTGCCCAAAGACTAAAGGTGCTGTGGGATGAGTTTGGGTTACTCTTGACTGTATTACACAGCTCACCTGAACCTTCCATCTCCAAAACTGAGACTGAGCTTTTGTGGAGGTCATGCAGATGTTGTTCTATTTTTCCAATCTGGACTCAGATGTGCCAAAATAATGTATTTCATAGGCAGCTTTAAAGAAGTTTTCACCCTGATCAGGAGTGTAAAATGCTGAAAACCTTCTGGGAAAGCTCATTTTCAGGGGGTCTCCTCATTGGGTGAGCAAACAGGCTCAGAAATTTCAGATCAGCTTTGTTTCTTGGAAAACAAACCCCAAAGTTAAGGATTCATGAATCATCACAGATCCAGCTTAACATCCCGAGAGCACAAACACCTTTAGAGAGGGAGCCTGGGCAGAGGCAATCCAGCCTGTGGGTCTGCAATTCCCCCAAATCCTCCTGTGCTTGTTGCCATCACCTACTCCCTACCCGAAGCAGGAGAAGAGCTGAACGTCTGTGGGACAAACACCCTTCCAAAAGGGGAAAACTCATGAAAATAGAAGCCCACGTCCCGATGGCACTGAGCTCAGGGCTCGGCACTGAACATCCGCTGGAAGCCGGTCTGGAAAAGCCATCAGCTCCTCTAGAAGGCGTTGCTCCACGAGGGAGACACCCAGCACTCCCCAGAGCAGCCCGTCCTCGGGCTGGGAACAGCTGCAGGGAAGGAGGAATGCTCTGCCCAGCTCCAGCAGACAGGAGCTGCTCTAATGAGCACGGCACTTGCAGCACGTCTGGGGCTCAGCACACACAGATTCATCATCCTAAAGCTGGGGACGGACTGGGATTGAATTCCCCATGAAAAAGGAGTGAGTAATCTGCCTGAATCCAGCACAGTTCTTGGGTTTTGCACTGGTTTAATAGCACAGAAATCACTGCAGGCACTGCCCTGGCAGGACAGGATATTTTGATGATCATTATTAAATGATCATCACTTAAACATTGCAGCTGCATGTGGGAGGTGTGAAGCACAATCCCTGCTCCACAGATCCACCACCCTAATGGATGGGCCCAGCAAGAAGGCAGGAAGGCTGCTCCCACCTTACAGAGAGAAAAACCGAGGCAGAGGTTTATTCCTCCTACTTTCAGGTATTTAAAGGCAAGGTGTGACCCAGGGACTGCTGTCCTGAATGTCAGCGTGCCCTGGTGCTTCCTGGCTGGACATGGAGACCAGTGTGACCAGACCTCAGGATCTACGGGTAGGTGGCATCCAGCAGGAAGCTGCTCCTGAGCAAACGGGCAGCAGCAGGGGGTAAAGGTGGCTACTGAGCCCAGGTTTTCAGGCTCATGCCATGAGATCAACAATGCAACTCCCCTGATACTGTCTCTGAACAGCCCAGACAATGGGACACAAACACTGGGGATGATCCTGGAGCTGCCACCTAGAGAATTCCACTGCTCTGCCAAGCTTTCCAAATTCAGCCTGGTCCTGTGCTTTGAACCCGTACAACTCCATCTCTCTGTCAATTCTCACGCCTTATCAATAAGACTATTCAAGTGTCTCACTTGCGTGTTTATCTCGTGGGAATTCAGAAGTGTTTCCGATTACAAAGCGCCTGATTTCTTCAGCCCCAGTCAGCAGGTTTGGCCAAAGCACTGCTGGCTGCACAAAACTGCCTTCCCATTTCCCAGGAAATTGTGTAACTCCACAGGCAAACCTTCGAAAGCTTCCTGTGGACTGGCAGCTCTTTGCTGATGAAACAGAATTAAATTCGCCAATTATTTCGGATGGAAAATTATTTTATTGTCCAGTCACAAGAGACAGAAACTGTTTAAATCCAACAATTTGGCTTTTTGTTGTGAATCATTTCCTTGGCTCTGTTTCTCAAGAAGAATAAAGGTGGGGCTTCCAGAGGCACCCGTCTGTGATCTAACTCCTGTGCCACTGGAATCTGTGGAGCTCCCACTGATTTTAGGCAGGGAGAGACCAACTTTGAAGAAACACCCTAGATAAATTCTGTATCTCTCCTTCACTGGCCAGAGGACACATCTTCAGCTGCCTTTTCATCACAACTGGATTTTCTAGCGGAGAAAATACACTTTTTCCTTTCTCTCCCAGCTCTCCCACCTTGATTTATGGCACCTTCTCCTGATTTTTGAATGCTTAAATAATGATTCTCCTATAAAAGCTGTTTCTCTTGGAAAAACAGCAGAGCATGTGGGGCCCAGCTCCAGTTCTCTGGCTCATCACAGCACCATTACCCTACGCACGCCTTTGTGGGAAAAGAAAATGCTTTTAGCTCCATTTATAGGTGAAGAGGAGACATTTGGAAGCTGTGGATGTGATCACGATTGCACAGAAGTCTTGGAAAAGCTGAAATTTAAGACTCCCAGCATCAGGTGCCTGTGCCATCCCTAAGGTGATCATTCCTGTTTGGGTGCTGGGATAATGCTTTTCCAGACTGCTCACAGCTCCTGGGTTTGGGGCTTAATAGAGCAAACAGGGGAATTGGATCCATCCCATACTCAAGAGAGGGGCAAAAAGGAGCAAAAAGGAGCTTCCACAACCTTTTTCTCAGAGTCCTGGGTCATTTGCACAACATATGCTCCAGCACATTTACATATGGGGAATCACTCTTGGGCTTTTAACTCTCTCCAACAAACCTGGACCTGCAGGAGCACAGGAAATCTCCAGCCCTGGGCAGCTGTGGGTCCTGTTTATGGGAAGGGCACAACCCTCTAACTGCAAAGCCATGGAATCATTTGCCTGAGACACATCAGTTAATGTCAGGTTTAATCTCCATGGCAAATATGTGTATTTTTATCACACAGCCACAGATGTTGTTGTTATCTGTAAGACTTATCTAATCTCCTTCAGAGCCCTGCTCAGTTCTTCACCTCCCTGATAGCACCGGTGGCTCCACCTGCGTTTGTCTGAACTTTCCAACCCAATTTTATTCCTTGTTTCCCTGTTTGCTCTCTCTGCTTGCCTCTCTCTGTTCATTTCCCCTCCCCGTTGCTGCAGGAAGAGCCCTGGGCGTTCCGTACCCGGGGCAGTTCATCCCAGCAGCGTGTCAGGATGGGGCTGGGATGAGCCAGGGCAATACTCACTTTCCCTGAGGTAACTGAGGTGAGACAGCAGAACTTCTGTGTTGTAGGGGGAGGTGGTGCGCAGGAAGTCGTCCTTGTTCATTTTGCAGAGCTCTTTGCCATCCATGTTCTGGAAGATGGTGGTGTCGATCTCCATCAAGCCGTACTCCTTGATAGCCCACTCCAGCCACTGGCGCACGTGCTCCTGGGTCCAGAGGGTGGGATCTGGCAGGAGAGAACAGAGGATGGGCACACACACCCCTCCAGGCTCCCTGCAGCCCTGTCAGGGCATCAGCCATTGCCTCCACAAGCAGATATATTGAATTTACTGATCCCGCTCTGCCAGGATGAACAAGCGCTACGTGCTCGGGATGGATAACCTGGCGTGGTCAGTTCTCCTGACCAAACCTCACTCCTCTGCTTGGGAACAATACTGGTGACATTCGACTCTTCTCTGTCTGGAAAAAAGCTTCCCAAAGGAAGCTGATCCCTTCGAGAGGGTGTTCCTGCCCCAGCTGTGGCTCTGCAAGGCTGTGCAGTGACATCAGGGCTGTGTGAGTCCCACCACGTGCATTAGGGAGCCCCACAGCTGGCATGTGAAACCCTGTGCATGGGGGTGTTTATGGTCAGCAAAGGGACTCTAAACTAAAATAAAAATAAAATAAAATAAAAATAATTAAAAAATAAAAATAAAATAAAATAAAAAAAAATAAAATAAAAAAAAATAAAATAAAATAAAATAAAATAAAATAAAAGTGTTCTTGCTAAAACAGAGTAGCTTGCCCTGGGCGTGAGTCAGAGTTATTCACCCCGGGGCAGGAATACAATTCTACCCCTGCTCCCCCAGTACACCCACACAGCTCTGCGAGGCCAGGGTGGATTTTGTGCTGTCTGGGCATCACTGGCTGTCAGCAAAGCTCCAGCTGTGGGATCTTTATTGCTGCTGGTGACGTAAGAGACGCTCTGAGCCCGGCTGGAGCTCAGGCCCCGTGGAGATGAGTGGCTGCATCAGTGATTAAAAAAAGAAATCAGCCTTTGAATTCTGGAAAGGGCATTAGATCAGAGAGCCCCAGCAAGAGCTGGTGCCACGATACCACTTGACAGAGTCATTTTCAGAGCATATCAGCATTTTCAGATGTTTCCTGTGCTGCTTCTCCCCACGTATCCCATTTCCAAATTTGAGTTGCACATTCATGTTCTGCTGCAGCTGGAGAGGATTGCAAAGAAGTTTAAACTTTGGAGATGTCTGATGTGTCATTAACAGCTGGTCCAGCTCTGAGACAAACCTCAGGCTCCTCAGATCCCGGGAAGCTGAGAACATGGATCAGGAACATGCACAGGGCTGTGGGGGTGCTCTGGGCAGAACAGGAAATGCCTCTGCCTGTATTTCAGGGGGTATAAAACAATGCCTCAGCCCCGGGCTGTGCATTGTGTGCCCAGGCTGAGGGCATCCCTGGGCACAAAAGGTCAGGAAGTGCCCACACCTGGCATTCCTGGGCACCTGAGCCCCGGAATAACAGCACCAAACAGGGAACCGAGACCAAGGGAAATGAAATCATAACTGAGGCCTTTCCCCACTGAATCTCCAGAAAACCTGGGCTGCTGCAAGCTGAATTCAGAACATGGAATTTACAACCCCACACCTTTGCAAGTCTGCTCTGGGAATGACAGAGGGATTTCCTTCAGGTTTTGGCAACAGTTAATTGAAATTCTGCTTTCTAAGCACTGGCAAAAGGCTGCAAATTTTACAATGCAAGTATTCAAGGGATGATTCCTTTTTTTTTTTTATTGGAAGACTTATTTGTCTTGAGTTTTGAAAACAACCCAACATCTAGAGGGCAGAGTGAATTTGTGGCCTCCCTTTAAACACTGTAAAAGACATCAAATGATGTCTGAAAATCTGCCTTCTTGAAACATGGCTTAGAGCTCATTATTACCACTATTGTAAGCTTAATGTGACATTATTCTTGCTTATCTTCACCCTAATGCGCCATAAATCTCCATTCTGGATTAAATTAAAATATCCAAATGCCTTTCTTGGATGACTTGAGCCTCGTCTCCTGCAGCCGGAGATCTGGGATGATGTTCATTATTGTCTTCCAAAGTCTGCTAAATCTCTGCTCTTTCACAAGTATCTCAAGGGTTTGATTTGTTGATGGTCATAAGGAGGGGAAAAGTCCTTTTCCTCACTTTCCTTCAAAGAGGAGATTCCAAACCTTCTCTTCCACCGGGGGCACTGAAAGTAATTTCCCCTATTTCAACAATGCTAAACTTTAGCTCACCCTTGGTCTTTTTAAACATGCATCAACAGCCTGGTGAGGAGCAGGACAAATGCTCCCCCTGGAACATCTGTAATAATACAGGGACTGGTTGGTGCCAGCTCCACCTTTCCAGGCAGGGTGACACTGGACACGATTGTGCTGCTGTCCCCAAGCAGCTCAGACAGCCTCTCAAACATCAGCTTGAATGGGACCCTGAGATTTGCCATCAGTCTTTTATTGGCTTCTCCTCACCACATTGAGTTCGAGCTTTTCCTTTTCATCCTAAATGGCAAACAAATGCTTGGGAATTGTCATCTGTTCGTGGTCAGGCCAATCTCAGAAAAAGGAGCTGAATTCCACGAGTGCATTTCCTTCTGCCAGTGCTGTGTCTGCCTGGGCTGGCCGCAGCCCTGGTGGAGCCCTGGGAGCCAGGGCGAGCTCCGGGACGTGCACTGGGCCAGCACTTGGCTCCTTTGCTGGAAAGTTCCTGGCCCTGACTGTTCATATGGACGTTGTTTATAAACTTCACAGGGAAACAGCTCCTCACTCCAGGTTCAGGCTTCACCCGCTCCCTCCACAGCAGCTCTCACCCCTGAGTGTCCAAATGCATCCAGTGCACCCTGCCAATTCCAGGCAGCAGATGTGGATACCAAACACAAACAAAGCTCGACAGGAATGTTTCTCTGTGCAATTTTTGGAAGGATAACACAGTTCCTGCAAAATATAATTTTTCTGGGTTTCTACTTCTAACAAAAAAAAAAAGGAAACAAAATAGCTCATTTTGAATCAATCAGTGTGACTTGAAAGTGCAGCTGGATCCTGAGAGCACCAGGGGAGTTATAACTTGGGCCCACTTCATTCCTCTTTGATCATCTCCTGTGTGTCCCAGGGAGCAGATTCTCCTCTAACACATGACGGGAGATGGATTTGGTTCAGCACACCGAAACAACACTTCATTCCAGGAAAAAATTTAAAAATAAAAGAAAAAAAAAAAGAAAATAAAAAGCACCAATTATCTGCTGCCTATCCTGATTCAGATCATGCACTAGGACATGGGAATTCCCACTAGCCAGAAACTCTGATATTTTCCTTATATTTTGCGTGATTTGTAAGAGAGAAAATTCCTCTGGGAGCAGATAAACAAACCAGACAAAAAACTCTTCCAGGCAGAGCAAGGAAAGCTGCCCCGGGGCGGGGTGGTACCTGCGGGGACGATGACTCTCCTCTCGTTGGTGGTCATGTTGGGGGGAGGCCCGTTCTTCTCATCCATGTAGGTGCTGTAGCTCATGGGGTTGGACTCGGTCCCGGCTCCCACGAGCTTCCCACACTTGTTCACGCTGCAGTCCACGGGGGACTCCCTGAAAGGCAAAGGGAACAGCTGGGTCACCATCACTGCCCCTTCCATCCCGGCAGCACAGGAGGGGCTGGGTCACACCCATGGACACGGCCCCCAGGTGGGACATCCAGGGAGTTCCCCCACGTGGGACAGGCGGCTCCTGACCTGTCACTGGGTGTCAGAAGATGGTCTGTGGGGCACAAGCCACACAGGGGATCTCTGATAATGCCACCAGGTGGAGTCTCCAAGGGAATGGCTTCCAGACAGGGCAGTGTGTGCCGCGGCTCTGAATTACCAACACTCCCAAACAGGGTAAGGAGCCAGTGCCCATCACACCAGTCTGGGGCTTACACCCCACTCCCTCATCCCTGCTTGCTCAGTGCATTCCAGCAATCCTGCAGGCAGGCTGGGTGCTCCTGCGAGCCCTGCCGGGCTGTTTCACCCTTTGTGGTGCTCAAACACCCCTCGTGTTGCAGTGCAGCCTGGCAGTGACACACAGGTACTCTGCTCAGCTGCCCTGAGGTGTTTCTGCAGAGCTCACAGGGACACGGGAACAGCCCTTTCATGGCATTCACAAAGAACCCAAAATACCCACCCAAAGTGACAGGGCTGTCCCCAGAGAACACCCAACTGCAGCACAGAGTCTGATTTACACAGGGCTGAATGGGACAGAGCTTGTCTGTTCCTGGAGCCTGCCAGAGCTCAAGGAGCATTTGGATAATGCTCAGGGACAGGGTGGGATTGCTGGGGTGTCCTGTGCAGGGACAGGAGTTGGACTTGGTGATCCTTGTGAGTCCCTTCCAACACAGCCTGTTCGGTTATTCTATTGTTCAATTATTCAGTTATTCAATTATTCTATTATTGTGTTATTCTCTGATTAACAGTGCCACAGTTCATCACCTGGTGAGGAAATCTGGGAATCTTGGATGCCCCAGGCATGAGGCAGGAATCCAGAGCCCAGAAACGGGGTGTGAAAAGGGCTCTGACCCCAGTTTAACTCCTGAGGTGCTGGGGTGACAAGGAGGGGACATCCAGCAGCTCAGGTGGCACTGTGCTAAGGCCTGGCCTAATGCAGACCCTTGGGAAGACTCCGGGAGAATTGTGAGCCTCCAAAGCCCAGACAGGGAGCAGGGATTGTGCTTTACCCCAGCTGCAGGAGAAGCTCCTGCCTTTAGTCCCTCCAAACCCCAGCCCCGAGCCTGCCAGGCACACACAGCCCATCCCAGCCCCAGGGACTCCCAGGGAAGGGCACATCATTGCCCTCACCTTTCCAGGGGGGAATTAGTGCACAAGATCTGCACAGAACAAGCCCAGGCTTTAGTGCCAGAGCCATTCCCAGGGCAGTTTAGGCCATGCTTTAATCCCAGAGCCGCCCTCCTCCTCTGCCAGAAGCCAAGAGCTTTGGGAGGGAACCATTCCCCGCAGGGTAAGAATGGTGACAGTGCACAAATCCCACCCTCCGAGCTCAGCTGGCAAGAATTCCAAGCAGGACACTAAACAAATTTGTCTCTTAACCTGAACTGGGGGGGAGGGAGAAGTGCCTGAAATTCAGTTATCATGGCTGGGAGATAAATGCTCCACCGAGATATTCCAAGGCAGACAGTAATTTTTTCCTCATGTCTGACGAAGGCAATGTTGCTCGAAAATGGAAATAAGATGTATAACTTACACATGTTCAAATTTAAGGGTTTACTATTTCGCCTACTGTTTTTCCAGGCAGGGAACCAAAATCCGCCCTCAGAGAGGCAACTGCTGAAGGTTTAATGTCCCCGAGGCTGCCGGGGAGAGGCTGAGGAGCTGCAGGGACACGGGGATTTCACAGGGAATGCAGCGGTGCTGATTCCCTGGGGGAATGCTCCTGTCAGGTGTGAAACGCCTGTGCTGGCAGGAAACGGCCCGGGGCAGCGCCGAGGAACTGAGTCCTGCTGGGCACGGCCTGGGCTGGGGAGGGCCAGGGGGGCATCTGGGAGCCAGGTGTGACAGCGTGGTCCAGGTGTGACAGCGTGATCCGGGTGTGACAGTGTGATGTGGGTGTGACAGCATGATCTGGGTGTGACAGCGTGATCTGGGTGTGACAGTGTGATCTGGGTGTGACAGCATGATCCGGGTGTGACAGTGATCCGGGTGTGACAGCATGATCTGGG
>VZTG01000762.1:80575-128897 GCA_013397845.1 Melanocharis versteri | reverse complement strand
GTGATCCGTGTGTGACATCATCATCCAGGTGTGACAGCGTGATCCGGGTGTGACAGCGTGATCCAGGTGTGACAGCGTGATCCGGGTGTGACAGAGTGATCCGGGTGTGACAGCATGATCCGGGTGTGTGACACTGTGCTCAGGGGTGTGACACTGTGATCCAAGGTGTGACAGTGTGATCCAGGTGTGACAGCGTGCTCAGGGGTGTAACCCTGTGCTCCTGGGGCTCACACTGTCTTCCAGTGTGTCACATTGTCCTCCAGGGTGTGACAGTGTGCTCCAGGTGTCACATCACGATCCAGGGTGTGACAGTGTGCTCCAGGGTGTCATATCCTGCTCCAGGCTGTCACACCATGCTCCAGGTGTGACACTGTGCTCCAGAGTGTGACACTGTTCTCTGTGGTCTCACACTGTGCTCCAGGTGTGACACCGTGCTCCAGGTGTCTTACTGTGCTCCAGGGTGTGACACCGTGCTCCAGGTGTGACACTGTGCTCCAGAGTGTGACACTGTTCTCCATGGTCTCACACCATGCTCCAGGTGTCACACTGTGCTCTAGGGTGTCACACTGTGCTCCAGGTGTCTCACTGTGCTCCGAGATGTGACACCATGCTCCAGCGTGTGACACTGTTCTCCATGGTCTCACATTGTGCTCCAGGTGTCTCACTGTGCTCTGGGATGTGACACCATGCTCCAGGGTGTGACACTGTGCTCCAGGGTCTCATATTGTGCTCCATGGTCTCAGCATGTGCTCCAGGGGCTCAGACTGTTGAGCTCAGTGCTCACTGTCCCTGGTGAGTGACCGACCTCCTCTCCTGCCCTGCTGGGGACCAGGGTTCTCTCTGCCCCCCTGCCCTGGAAAATACCCCCGCAGACAGGACAGTCACTATTTATGGTTATGATTTATGAGTGTGGGGAGGCCCTGGCACAGGGTGCCCAGAGCAGCTGTGGCTGCCCCTGGATCCCTGGCAGTGTCCAAGGCCAGGCTGGATGGGCCTTGGAGCAGCCTGGGCTAGTGGAAGGTGTCCCTGCCCATGGCAGGGGTTTGGATTTGGATGATCTCTAAAGTCCTTTTCAGCCCAAACCTCTCAGGGGTTCTGTGACTCTGTGATATCCAGACTCTTGGATAACAACACCTTCTGAAGAGCCTCTCCATGCTCTATGCTGGCATGGAATGAGCACAGGGACAGAGCAGAGTCCTTGGCTGGCTCTGCTCCCTGCTCACATCGTGCACAACCACATGACCCTCACAGTGAAGTAACCAAAATAACCCCAGGGCTGTGAGATCCCCTCGGTGTTTTTGTGAAGATTTTTCACATCACAGACTCTGCTCTGGCAGTTCAGACCCTGCCCATCCCTTGCTCTGTGTCTCAGCAGCCAAACCCAGGCAGTCAAGTACCAGAAACGTCTGGCAGAAAGGTCTGAAGAGAACTTTAAGGGACTGAGGTGCCCCTACCAGGCCCTGTGGGCAGAGGAGCCACTCCATTAATCCTGCAGGACACTGAATGTGCTCCAGGTACCCGGCAGGCTCGTGTCCACATGGCTGCAGAGCTGCCTCCCTTCCCTCTGGGGAAGTTTCCAGGATGGCTGTATCCAGAGCTTACTCTGTTGGACACTCGTAACTGGGAACAGCATCACACAAACTGAACTGGGCAGGAGACTGAGCTGCCCCTGAGAAAACACCACGGAATCTTCAGTGACAGCAAGTGAGAAGATCCTTAACTTTGTGTCCTCTGGAACCCAGCATTTCCTACCAAACGCAGCTTTTATTGGGAATTGAGACAGTTCTGCCAGTCTGAGTCACCCCTGCAGCCCCTGCCCTGCCCCAGCCCCAGGTGAGGGATTTATCCCAGCAGGAGGGGGGTGTAGCTGTGGCCACACAGGGAAGGATTCAGCCTGGGGAACAACAACAGTGTCAGAGGAGAGCAGGGAGCTGTGAGCCGTGGATATATTGGTGTATTCATGGAACATCACTCCTTCCTCAGCTCGTGCATCCCCCACAGGCAGGCTGGGATTTATAGAAATACTCCCTCATCATTTGAAAGAGTTTGTGCAAGGGGATTTCAGATACCAGATCAATCCCTGACGTTCCCAGAGACTCCAGACGTTCCAGTGGCTCTGCATGCTGGATTTGCCCAGGCTCTGGCCAGAAGTGTTGTGGATGCACAAGGTAAATGGATACAGGCTGATTTCACAAGCTCTCTGGAGCTCAGTGGCAGGGGCAGAGTCCAAGGAACACGAAGCAGAACTCATTCCCACTGTCCAGAGGCTCCTCGTTCCAGCAGCTCTCTCTGGGGATGCCAAGAGTTTGGCATTCAGGAAAGTTTTTCCTAGACTGGCCAAAATGGACAAGCAGCTCGGCTGGCACTGACCAGTAAATCCTCTGAACAGCTCCAGCCTGGGCTCCAGAGGTCTGGAAATAAAACAATCACTGTCCCAGTGCTCTGTCTAGGAATCACCTTCGGCTTCTGCTCGAAGGAGCAAAATAAGGGATTTCAGGAATTTCTGAACCCAACTCAGGGGAATATTTCCTCCTTTCTATCCCTCTTTTCCTATCCTTTCATTCCTCCTTTCTTCTACGCCTCTTTTCTTTTTAAATTTGCTACTTTTTGGTGTAAAGCCCCATTTTAATTCGTTGTTGCTGTTGTTGAGTGAAGGAAGGAAGAACGGACACTGGGATTCTGCTTGTGGTCCCCTCTTACAGAGGGAACAGTCAGCTCCTCCAAACTTGCATCTGCCTGCGCTTCAACCCTGCTCTCAGGAATGCCTCGGGAGGAGGGAAACTCCCACTGGAAGAGGCTGCAGAACTGCCAGAAGGATGGCAAGGTTCAGGCTGTTCATCCCAGACAGGTAAAGGCGAACAGGAGGGAGATGCTGGGGCAGAAGGACCCGGCAAATCCCACTAGAGGGCTCACACGCTGCTCCGCGGGGAGCTCATCCCTACAGACACCAGACAAGGTCCCTTGGGCTTGGCCTGGCACAGTCCCCGGGGCACAAACACCTCTGGGGGTCCCCGAACCTTGGCGTTATTATCGTGTTCTGAAGCAAGAGAAACATCAACTCACAGAATCCCAGAGGGGTTTGGGCTGGAAGGACCCTTAAAGCCCATCCAGTGCCACCCCCTGCCACGGGCAGGGACACCTTCCCCTGTCCCAGGGTGCTCCAAGCCCCGTCCAGCCTGGCCAGGGACACTGCCAGGGATCCGGGGGCAGCCACAGCTGCTCTGGGATGTCTCTGCAGAACGGCTCCAAAGCATTTCCAAAGCACCGATTCCATTATTTCAACCGGACAAAATCTGTGCCCCAGCTGGGATTGCCCAGGGAAGTTTGCCCACATCCACCAGCACAGAACATTCTTTCACACCTGAAGATCAGACATATTTTGTAATGCTTTTTAAAAATTGCTCACTGAGCAAATGCAGATCTGGGGAAGCTCAGTAAATACAGTCAAGATTTGGAATTTCTGTTGCTTGGTTCATTTGGAATTTATGTAAAATATAGGGAAAACTTTATTATTAACATTGACTGTAAATTGGGTTAAACTTTCCCCAGCATTCCTCTGAATAATCCTCCTTTATTCAGTAAAATTTCAAATGTGAAAGATTTTTTTGTTTGTTCATTTTGTTTTGGTTTTTAAATATAATTTTAAATGGGTTTTGCTCTGAGCAAGGTGCTGTCTCTGAAGGCAAGGGCAGATTTTGAGGCCATAACCTGCCTCAGGGTCTGATAACAGTAGAGGAGTTCACTAAATTTCTACATCTGAATCTTGCAATAATACAGAATTCCCATCTTCTCCCCTTAAATACTGATCCCTGCCTGAGCATCCCCCACACACAGTTAAGACGCACTTATCCGGAAAATTCTTTCCAGTTTGAGGGTAAACCACGGGATCCTGACATGGGGTGGAAAGCTGGGTGGGCGTTCCATGTTGTTTAGCACTAGGAGAGGTCCTTCAGAGACCTTTCTCCCACCCTGCTGAGGACCAAACCAGCTCATCACACCCTCAGCCCTGCTTCTGGTCTCTGGGAGAAAGAGGAAAAGGCGGGCACTGTCCCTGCTGTCCCCAGCTGTGGCACTGCCAGGTCCCAGGAGCTGTGTCCCTGCCAGAGCACACAAACCCCCCCTCCCAGCCCACGGCAGCGCTCCCAGCCCAGCTGACAGCACAACAAAGGCTGATCCTGCTGAAGAGGCAGCTGGAACATGCGGACAGGGTGCTTGAGGGACAGCAGAGGCAGGGACAGAGGCAGCAGGGCACTGGGTTTTGTTCAGCCTGCAGCTGGGGTTAAGTGGGATTGGGACCGGGATTGGGGTTGGGAATGGGATTGAGATTGAGATTGAGATTGAGACTGAGATTGGGATTGAGATTGGCTGCTCACACGTGCGTGGGGCTGGCCAGGCAGCTGATGGGCAGCGGAATGAGTGATTGGAGTGGCCCAGTCCATCCCCATGGGCTGGGATGGACATGCAGGGAAGGGAGGAGGGGATGGAGCAGTCAGGGAAATGTTCTCCTGTCCTGGGTGCACCGGAGTTCCAGTGCTAAGGAGTTATCCAGAGGCAGGGTGGGAGCTCTGGCAGTGCATGGCCCTGACATTCACAGCAGCCTTTTCTTCTCTCCTGACTGGGGGTTACCTCTCTTTAGGGACACTGAGCACACATTTTGTGTCCAAGAACCTCGGAGTCTTGAGCAAGTCTGTAAAGAAGGATTTCCCGTTTGCCCAGAACCAACCCACTCCTAAGGCCTTTTCCATGGCTGCCAGGGCTCCTACAGTTGTTCATGAATCAGTTTGTCCAGGCAGAGCTATTTCCCTTTTTTCGGAGCAGAGGAGGAAATGGGCACACAGGGATCACCATGGAAGGACAGCCCAGGACGTTTCATTCCAGAGCACACGGAACGCTCGGACAATTTGGGTGTACAAGTACAGACACACTCAGAATGACACAGAGCCTGTGCTTACAGGCCCTGCAGAGCACAGACACGCGTGGTTTATGGCAGCTCGGAGGATGTGGAAGGCTCCTTTTCCCTGCCAGATTTCCCTGGGACAGAGGAGTGTAAAGGGAGGAACCCCTGTGCGTGTGGGTCTGGCACTGTGGGTGTGAGCAACTGCAGCAATAACAGAATCCCAGGATGGTTTGGGTTGGGAGGGACATTAAAGCTCATCCCATCCCATCCCATCCCATCCCATCCCATCCCATCCCATCCCATCCCATCCCCTGCCTGGGACACCTTCCACTATCCCAGGTTGGTCCAAGCCCCATCCTTGATTTGGGCAGCCTGGCAATGCTGCCAAGGCTCCTTCCTCCTTTTCCTAAGAAAACCATCCTTGGTAGCCAAAGGCAGCCCTCACGATTATCAAAACCCCTGGTACTTTCAAGATCCATCCTTCTCTCTGTGTTATGCTTTTTCAGGAAATAACTCATTTTCCCATGGTTCAGCCCCAGTTCCGAGATTGGGAACACAGTGCAAATACCCACGTGGTTTTCATGAAGTCAAGAAATGCTACTGAAGTACAATCAGGGTGAGATCGAGTTCAGCCTGCAGATGATCCCCACGAGAGAGCAACTGCCACAAAGGCCTTTATCTGAGGGTAAAATCAGCATCTACTGTACACTCACGAGGAAAAAACAACATGCTGCTGTTTGATGACTTCAACACCATCATCTCTCTGTAGAGGGCTGAAAGTGCAAGGTTGCTTTCTGTTTCCAACTCTGTGCTCTGCTGTGTTCTCAGAAACCAGGAAAATGTGCTGCTAAACTCACCCTAAAGTAGAAAAACCCTTGAGAGTTTCACCGTGAAACACTACAAATGCTAGAGATGTTTGTGACTTTGAAATTCAAATCATATTTAAAATCAATGTGAACTCCAAAAGCTTTTGCTAAAAACCAAAAGTGTATCTATATTATATATATATATTTAAAATTGAAAAAAAAAAATTCAAATTTTTACACCTAAAAAATATGTTCAAGAATGTGAAATTTGTTTCCAGGCTTAGGACTTGTTGTAATGTTTTTTAAATGGGCAACCTGAGCTGTGATAACAAAATGTTTTCAAGCCAATCAATTTTCCATTGACCAGGGAAATGATTTACCTCTAGGTACAAATGACAGGGGCTGGGCTGTCCTTTGGCAGTGAGCTGAGCAGGTTACACCATCCCAGTCACCCTGTGGGGGTTCACACCCCTTCTCCAGTTGCTCCTGAATTCCCTGTGTCACCAGTGTCACCTCTATCCACACACAAGGGGTGGGCACAGGCCTTTGGTTTTGTTCCACCTCAGAGACTCCCATAAAGGACCTCAGTCTCCTCCTCCATCGAAAAGCTCTCCAGTTCCAGAGGTTTGCTCATGCCCTGGTAGAGCACAAATAAAAAGTGTACTCCCAGCAGTGCAGCTTTCAGTGCCTCACTGGCAGAAACTCCAATTATTGCTGCATGACCCCCTCTGTGAGCCCCTGGAACCACGGCACATCCGTGGGGTGCTGAACTAAGAGGTGAAATGTGGGATTTACAGCAGCATTTGCAGCATGAGCTCTGCCCCGGCAGCCTCAGCCCCAGTCTGTGGAGTGTTCATGGAGACTGGGAGGGACGCATCCTGCAGAACTGCATGAGCAGGATGCTCAGGCTGTTAAAAATGAGCCACAAAAGAAGGAATTACAGGAGAGTGGGACATGGTCCTGCACAGAGAGGCTTGTTGATGTGCAGGACAAGAGCACACATGGACACTGTGTGCTTTGCCTTTGTCTGGGCTCAGGGTTTCGCTTCAGGAGCTGGGTTCAATGATGCCTGTGGGTCCCTTCCAACCCGGATATTCTGTGATTCCGTGATTCGGACTCTGTAAGTGTGGAAAGGGTCTTTCCTTACCTGGATCCGTTCATGTGGTCGTACTCCCGTTTGACACTGACCCTCACGGGCTGGTTGATCCACTCCTGCTGGGGGGGCAGGGGGTTGATCTTGTGAGGCTGCCCGAAGTCGGGGCTGCCGGAGGCCGTCATGTCCTTGGGGAGCTGCGCGGCCGCGCCGTACGTGGGGTCGAACAGGGACTGGTCGTCGCTCACCACCGACAGAGCCTCCTGGGGAGAGACAGAACCAGCCCTCAGAGCCGTGACCAAAGCAGGAACTGCCCTCTGGTTCTCCCTCCGAGCCGGGGAGCACCTGCAGGGCCCCGCAGCTGCCCCGCGCGGGCTGCCACCGCCACCTGCCAGGGGAACCAGAGCCCGGGGCTCCGGGAACCCCTATGCAAACCAGGGCTTGCTCTGCTCTGCTTTGCTGCCTGCAATTTCCACCTGCCAGGAGAACCAGGGCCCGGGGCTCCAGGAGCCCCTATGCAAACCAGGGCTTGCTCTGCTCTGCTTTGCTGCCTGCAATTTCCACCTGCCAGGAGAACCAGGGCCCGGGGCTCCAGGAGCCCCTATGCAAACCAGGGGTTACTCTGCCTTGCTTTGCTTTGCTTTTCTGGCTGCAATTTCCACCTGCCAGGGGCAATCAGAGCCCCAGGGTCCAGGACCCCCCTATGCAAACCAGGGCTTGCTCTGCTCTGCTTTGCTGGCTGCTGGCTTTGGGTGGGAGCAGCGTTCAGGTTCACTGGAGCACTGCAAACAGTGGAGGAGCTGCTGGGGCTGTGTCACCTCACGGGGGCTGTGTCACCTCACGGGGGCTGTGTCACCCCAGTGCTCACTGTGAGCAGCTTCGCCCCCAGTCCCGGTGAGTCACCTGCCCACCTGCTGCACTGCTGCTCCAAACCCAACTGGTGTGTAGTGGAAACACCTCTGGAATGGCATGTGAGGGTCTCAATGTCTCCTTTGGGAGGGTTTGTGTGCTGTTTTTGTTTTGAGGTTACTGCTGAAGGAGAAGCAGCCAGAGCAGGTCAGAGTTATGGGTGTTCGTGGTACGGGAAAAAATGCATTACTTTACACTTTTTGTTTATTTTGTGGGAATGAAGGGCTGGTGTGTTACCCAACTGTGCATTTCTAGAAATGCTTAAAAACAGGAAATTGTTATCCTTTTTTTTTTTTTTAATTTCCCCCCCCCTTGCTGAAACTCCAAATATTGACAAAAAGTTCTGACTATCAATTTCCTTGTGTGGACGTGCTCGGGTTTTCCAAGCAAAGAGTGCCGGGCTCCTGATGGCTTTGGCACAACCCTGCCTGACTCAAAGTGCATCTGGCAGGGGCTGCCTGCTCTGGAGGGAGCTCAGTTAACCACACACAACACAGCTGCCTTTATGAGTGGCAGGGCAGAAACCGAATGAGGAACCTCCCGCACTGAAAGCAGCCCCCACTTTTATGTGAGCTGATGGAGCAGACTCCAAAACAAAGCTACAGACTCACCTACTCCGGGCACTGAGCACTCAAAAGCCACCCAGCAGTGGTGTGTGGGCAGCAGAGGGTCACTGAACACACAGCTGAAACCTGGTGTGTGCTAACACCCCGTGCTCAACATCACAGGGCACGGCCTGAACAGGGAGCTTCTAAAAATAATAAATTATTGCTCTCTCTCTCCATCCACGCCCCGCCCCCCCAGTAGTTGTTTCGGAGGTTTGTTTTGTAAATTCTTCCATAACCAGGGAGGGAAACACAAATTCTGAGAGCTTAGAGAAGTGCAGCTCCTAGAATGACATGAGAATCTAAGCACCACCAGGCTTGTGATACCGTCACAAAAACGTCAATAATTCAGAGTCTACTGGGTAAACATGAAAATCCCCCTCAGCCTGAAGTTAACCCACTTCGAGAGAGTCAGGCCTGTGCTGTGCACTTACAAAATCAGCACTTTTCTATCTCTGATCTCAGATCACATAACAAACCCAAATAAGCCAAAGCGGCCTAGAATTGGAGTGGGCCTGACTAAGCTTGAATTCAGAAGAACCCTCTAACATCTGCACAAATCCCGCTGAAGTTCCAGCATTTGCTGCAATTTGTGGACAACCTCTCACACCGGTTACAGCCACTAAACAGCAGAAAGGAGGGGTTTACCCCACACTGCCCAGTGGTGTTTGGTGAAAGGAGCTCACGCTGTGTTCAACCTTTCCAGCAGCTTTTCCTTGGTAGATTCACAACCTTTTGAAAAACCCCCCCCCTTTTTCAGCTTTAGAGTAAGGGAGGGAGTGGAAGGTGTCCCTGGGAAGGATTGGTGTGAGTCGTGTCAGAAACCCCTCAAAGGG
Source organism: Melanocharis versteri (assembly GCA_013397845.1). Taxonomy (NCBI): domain Eukaryota; kingdom Metazoa; phylum Chordata; class Aves; order Passeriformes; family Melanocharitidae; genus Melanocharis; species Melanocharis versteri. Next base: position 119,751 of record VZTG01000762.1, on the reverse strand, counting down.
CTGGGATTATCCCCAGGCCGCAAACTTTGCCTGTGCGGGAAGGTACAAGAACAAGAGATGGTTCAGCCTTAAAAGAGAGCAAGTCTTCCCATCAGAGATCAGGATTTGCTGCTCCTCTGATTCACTGAGGTCAGGATGCCAGGCAGGGGTTCCCAAATGACACATTTCCTGCAGGCTTCTACCTCCTCGCAGTACAGAAAATGTCAGGTTCCCTACCTGAGGTGGTGGATGAACCCCACACTGGGCTTCTGGACTGGCTTAGGGCCCTCTAGACCCAGTCTCAGCTGGGCAGAGACAAGGAAAACGTGAGTACCACTGCAAGTTCATCAGATAAAGGTTCTGAATGTTTGGGTTTGGAGATTTCCAGTCTAAAAACATACTCTAAAAACATACACAAAGTTGGGTTTTTTTTAGGGAAACAATATCTGGGAAAATAACTATAATGACAGTTATCCCACAAAATCAGTGTGAGAGGTTCTTCACAAGATTTCTAGTGGAACTTCGGCAGGAGTTATGCAGGGGTTGGAGGGTTCTGAATTCAAGCTTAGTCAGGCACTCTTAATTCCAGGCTGCTTTTTCTGCCTAAAGCCATTTTTCTTCTGAAGAAAGGTTCTGGTGGTAAGGAAATTGGAAAGCAGGGATCTCTCTGGCTGTCCCAAAAAACCCCAAACCAAACAACACTCCACAGGATAGCCCTGGACCAGGATCCATGCCTGGGGCTGCACCAAGTACAACTCTTTACTTCACAAGTACACACTGCTCTGTGACACAGAGTATGCGACAGAGAACCTCCTCAGATAAGGATCTTCCTTGAAAGACAAAGCGGCGGCTCAGACCTGCCTGCATGCAGCTGGTGTTAACTGGGACAGCAATAACCTCACTGGGGCACTGGGACTGAGCTCTGCCTTGTGCTGCTTGAACAGTTTCAGTCCTGAAAACAGGAGAAGAAATCCAAATGCTCTGGCTGCTCTGGGGAGATTCTGGGCCAGGAGTGGTTCGAACTAAAGCCGCGTTGGTGGCAGCACAAAGGCGCAGCCCCAGGGGAGCTGAGCCACCCGGCAGATGACGAGAGATAGGGCTGGTGGCACCTGCTCAGCTCCAGGAGCACAGCACGAGCAGCGAGCAGCGCTGCTGACATGCAAGGCAAGCCGGGCGGCACGGAGCCAGCCCCGCTGCCACCGGCCCAGCCCTGCGCCACATCCACAGCCGAGAGGAAAGGAACGGGGGAAAGCGGCAGGCAGGCTCTGCTGGCTGGGAACCCCCTGGAAAACGGCAGGGCTGCCTGGACTCCGGCTGACTCTCCTGAAGGAGGCCAGGGCTCGGCTCCGGGCTGCGGGAACGGGCACAAGCTGCTCCGGGCCCAGGGCGCGGTTCAGCTCCCCAGGCTCCGGGCTGCGGGAACGGGCACAAGCTGCCCCGGGCCCAGGGCGCGGCTCAGCTCCCCAGGCTCCGGGCTGCGGGAACGGGCACAAGCTCCCCCGGGACCGGGGCTCGGCTCCGGGCTGCGGGAACGGGCACAAGCTCCCCCGGGCCCAGGGCTCGGCTCCGGGCTGCGGGAACGGGCACAAGCTCCCCCGGGACCGGGGCTCGGCTCCGGGCTGCGGGAACGGGCACAAGCTGCCCCCGGGCCCAGGGCTCGGCTCCGGGCTGCGGGAAGGGGCACAAGCTCCCCGGGCCCAGGGCGCGGCTCAGCTCCCCAGGCGGCGCTGGCCAGGCCCACCGCCGAAGGCCTCGCCTGGTCAGGAGGGGTTTGGCTGAGGCAGGGAGCAGCTCCTCCATGGAATGCCCGGCTTTTCTCCCCTGGAATCGGGAGCTACTCAGTGTTTGGAGCCTGGGAGAACACTCTGAGGTGTCTCCGGTGCCAGCACAGGCTGCCCAGACAGGGCACAGCCCGCCAGGGTCCCCCCACGGCGCTGCCTCAGCCTGTGGCCTTGGGCCGGCCAGCCTGAGGCTGAGACAGGGGCTGTGTGTGCTACTCTGGCATATATGTTACGTTATAGTGCCTCTGGGAATAGGCCGGCCTCAGTTTTTCCAGGTTTTAATCACATTCCTGGCATAAATGTGGCCATGGCAGCTCGCAGCTCGTCCAGCTCCCCAGGCAGCCCAGCCCCAGCCTCTCCAGGGCAGCCCACCAGTGACTGCCACAAACATGGCTCCCAAGGAGCTGGCACACGCTCCTGCATCCCTCAGGCAGGCGTCTGTGGTGTGGCTCTTATTTATACAGCAGTTCCCAGTTGTAAGAGAGTGAATTTGCAGGTCTGCCTTTATTTGGATGAGCCATCCTGACCCAGGTCCCAGGTGCGAGGGGGACACAGCGGGAGGCACAGTTTGGCTTTGGCCCTGAGGGCAGGAACAGCCAGTCGGCGATTCTGGGAGGGCTGACAAGCCACCAGTGCTTCAAGCAAGTTTTCCTGATCCCTTGCTGTGAAAGGGAGATTACACACACTTTAGCAAAGGTTTCACTTAGTTAATGAATGGAACAGGACATTTGAGAAAGGAGAAAGGCCAGGGGAACAAGGGCTGGTGAGGTAAGCAGGCAGTGCTGTCACCCCAGGTGTCCCCAATAACTGAGGTTATTCTGTGTGTCTGCAATGAGATTTCACTGAACATCAACTTTTAGCTCTCTACATTCACTTTTCTGGCCATAACCACATTTAAAAGGCATTGCTAAAGATCAAAGCTTCATCCTCCTCCAGAGGCTGACTTAGAAGAGAAGACAGTGCTGAGTACCTGAACCATTGTGCCGTGGAGAGATGACTCCACCTCTAGAGGGGTGGCTGTTTCTTTCCTTTTTCCCCCCTCCCCAAAATTTGACCACTCCTGGTCCTGTGAGAAAATCACTCCTGAATATTTTCGTAAAGAGAATGTTGCCAACACAGACCTGAAGAGCCCAGACCTAACGATGTAAAACAGCAAAAGCTGAGGTCCAGCAGCCTCACACACCGCCCAGGGTTTGCACCAAGGAGCAACCCTGGAGTAGAGATGACTTTGGCACTGCAGTGTTACAAGTCAGCATTTCTGCTGCCAACATCTCGTACGAGCACAGAGATAACATCAGACTTACAAGAAAATGAGTCAAATAAGAAATTCAGAAAGGAGCAGGGTCTGTGCTGATCTTGGGGCAGCACATTAGGATGGATCAGGCACTGGGTTGGAGGCAGGAAGGCAGAGTGTTGTTCTCATCCCTGCCCTTGATCTTTGGCATAGCCTTTAGGGAGCATTCCCCTCTCCCTGCCTTTTTCCTCCTCTATTGCCCTGTCCTGTCACACTGTGGGGCACCGAGCCCTGGCCAGTGCTGCCTCTGGGACACAGACAGGAATCCTTTGGACACTCTCTCAGATATCCACTCTTCCCTTGCACCTAATCAAACCAAGAATTCCCTCTGCAGCTTTTCTAGACCACTTTTCCTGCGGTTTGCTCCTGCTACTGCACCTTCCTTACAGGATGTGATTGGGGCAGGAACTCCCCAGAACTTCCCCTGGAAAACTGTAGTCATGAACATTTGATTGCCAACAACCACAATCCAATCTTGTGCCTTTCACAATCCATTTAAGTCCTGCTTAGGAGCTTTTCCGGGCTGCAGCTGGAGTTCCATCATTCCCCCTGGTGAGCCCAGCAGGATGAGAGCTGTCACTTCCAAGGTGCATTGTTCTTCCCCCTTTTACCCACTCGCAGCCTTGCCCCACATGGTGCTGTTCACAGCATTTCCCAGCTGAGCTGGTGGTGGTGGGGCTGGCTCATCCCAGCTGCTGCAATCCCTGCCCCAGGAGGAGGGATGGGGGGAGATGCAGGCTGCTGTCACAGAATCAGGGAATGGTTTGGGCTGGAAGCGACCTTAAAGCTCATCCCATTCCACCTCCTGCCAAGGGCAGGGACACCTTCCCCTATCCCAGGTTGCTCCAAGCCCCTTTCCCTGCTGCAGCAGCACTCAGGGTTAAGAAGGCAGCAAGCCTTTAACACTGTGTCCAAGTCAGTGCAGATCTGAGGATTTCTGTGGGTGTAAAGGAGGCATTTAATTATTTTAGGGCATCCCACACTGCAGGTTTTTGTCCCAGTCTGCACTGGAGACTTGCTCAGAGCCACGGAGCAGGACAGTGACCTGGACAAAGAGCCATCCACTTGGCCCAGGCCGCCTTTCCTTCCCTTTCCTCCCCTTTCCTTCCCTTTGCACCCAGGCTACTCCAAGGGTAGCTTGGCAGCCTTGGTATACACCATAATTCCTTCACAATTCAAATAAATGGGAAACCACAACATGGTAACTCATATTAGGGGGAAACAAAGCAGGAGTAAGAGCAGCAGAAACAGCAAAAACACTGACAAACACCAAAACCACACTGAAATTAGACAGCTCAAAATTGGGGAAAATGATTTGGCAAAACTCCTCATAAGGAAAAAAAAATCTTTATTTTTTGGGTGTTATTTTTATGTTCACTATTCCCATGAAATTTCATATCAAGTGGATAAAAGAAGGCTGCTAAAATCAATGCTCTGTTATTTTCATCTCCAAAAGCAGACTTAAAAAGGTTAAAAAGATAAATCATTCTTCTGTACTCCACTTCTCAGAAAAGCACTTTACTTCAGGCACACTTTTGTAGGATCTGGACCAATGACTTTTTTTCCTCAGTCTAGACTTCACATTAATGGTTCCAGGGCCTATTTTGGTTTGTTTCCAGCCAATTGGGAATAACCAGGTGACAGTTTTTCCTTCCCAGCAAGTTGCTGCATTAAGGATAATGATAAGGAGGCTTAAACCAGGCCTGGAGCTGTGGGAAATTCCCAGGAAAAGCCTCTGTGAGGTCTCAGCACAGGCCCAGGAATAGAGGTGGAATAAAAAAAGACCCTGTCCGAATTATCTCTGTGGCCCTTGACCTCTGGAAAGTGAATGTGGTGAAAGCTGAGGCTGGAGGGACCATCCCATCCCCATCATATACATCCTGAAATCCTGGAGCGTGCTGCAGCTCTTCCTCTGGGACATGAGCAGCAGCAGCTGTGCGTGGAGCAGGGAGCAGCCCTGTCAGTCCCCGGCTGGCTCATCCCATCCCTGGGCTGTGGACAGGGAATTCCCTGAGCACTCCTGCCTTCTCCAGTGCTTCCCACCCTGCTGGGACTGTCACTGGGATCGGGTGTGTGTCCATTGGGACAAACCAGCTTGTGGCTGCTGTTCCCAGAGAATTCCCTGGCTTCTGTTCCCTGCCTGGTTCTGCCAGCACGTGAGACAATTCAGGATGAGGGTAAAATGTGAAACCTGTCCCAAGTGCTGGAAGCTTTGCCTTTGGCATGGCTTGGGCCAGGTTTCTTATCTTGGTGGGTAATTTCACGGAATCACTAGGAATCTGGTATCTGATAAAAGCCAGAAAATGGTTCTGACTGGGATGGACAAGTCCTGAGGTGGAGATTTTCCCAAGAGCCTGAAGTCACACAGATCATTAAAGGATTCACCTCCATGGATTAACCAGCCTGACCCTGCTTAGGCTGAGGACTGTATGATCTCACAAGATCTTTTCCAAGCCATGTCACATTCCTAGAAAATCAATCAGCCTTTGCCAGGTATTAACACTCCCCTCGGCCACTTTCCTGTGCTTGTATCTCCAGTCCTCTCTGCCCACAGCTTTTCTCCTCCAAAGCTGTATCCCCTTCTCACCGAGACTGACACTGTTGGTGATTGCTTTCAGGGCTGGGCACTCAAATCCACCCAGCTCTAGCTCACTTTCCTTTTAATTTCATTTCTTTTTCCCCTCACGCTTTGAAAATAATTGCCTTGCTCTGAGCAGATGTGTTTGTAAACAGACACACATGGGCCTAACTGCGAACATGCACGCTTCAGTAAATATTATTGTAGCATTTTTATGGTCTTCTCTGCTGCAGAAACAGGGAGGGAAACTGCAAGATGGTTTCAGAGTCTGGCTTGCTGACAAACCCCAACTATCCCGGAGCACAAATGCAGAAATGCTGTGCTGACCTCAGCCCTGTCCTGGAGCACCCAGTGCCCGGCCCCTCGCCTTGATGTGCTGCCAGAGGCTCTTCCCCGTGGCAAATATTCCATCAGGACTCTGTAGACTGACCCAGCACTTCGTGTCAGGAAAGCTGAGCTCACTCCAAGCTGCATCTGCCATTGCAGTGGTGTGACCTTTTCCCTCAAAGCAGAGCTTCTGGGGGGTATTTTTACTCCTGTCAGAAACTGAGACTGTGACAATCCTGCTGGTTTTGTTTCCAACATGCAGAGATAAATTGAAGCTTTTCAATATAAATGATTTGCCCTAGAAAGGAAAACAACAAATGGAAAAACCCAAAAATACTGGGGGTTTGTCATGAGAGAGGGTTTGTCATGAGAGAAGGTTTGTCCCATCTCTGGGCTTCCTCTCAGGCTGTCTTGGAAAAGGACAGAGAGTAGAGTCTTAAAAGCATGAAGGAATAGGTGCAAACCACAAAACCTTATCTTTTCTCTTTGGGTTCCTACTGCCAAAACACTGGAAACTGTAAGAAGAGCCTTCTCCCAGGAATTCAAGAGCTGGGAGGCGGCAGCTTAGGGAGACACAAATATTTCAGGTTGTGACTCACGGCTCCAGCAGTGCCCATTCATTATTTTTATTCCACTTTGATACCATTGTCCCCGTTACATTCACAACCCCGCCGCCGTATCCTGTTTTGTTCCCTGACACCATTCCCTGCACAATCGCAGGAAGCCCATCAGGAAGCGGCCATCGGGGGCTGTTTTGTTTCCATCCGCAGAGAACAAAACAAGCTCCTTCAGCCCAAGATGACTTATCCCAGACTGAGGAAAAACAACAGCATGAAAGGATCCCAGCAGCATCTCCAGGAGTGAGCTGCTCCCTGAGACAGGAGCCTGGAGCACCTCAGCACCTCTTGAGGGAATGCTCAGCAATGGGAAGGCTCGGCAAAAAGGAAATGTAAGGAATAATTCATCACTGACATCTACAGTGCATAGTGAAGGTCTGGAGACTCTGTGAGGGGGCAAACACAAGTCCAACACAGTCCTGCAGCTGAATCCTACACCAGATGTGGCTTGGGTTTTCCAGTGTGAGGGCTTGAGTCTGTTTGTGCCCGGAGCCCTGAGCCAGGTTTGGGGTAAATCTGAGCTCGGGGTCTGGGTGTCCAGGGCATCCAGAGCTCAAACTTGGGGTTTGAGCCCAGAGCAGGTTACTTGGGCTGGGTCAAGGCTGCATCACACAGAGCCCAGAGATAAGAGGAGAGGGGGGAGGTGGTCCCGGACTCACAGGAACCTGTTTGTTCCCCGAGAAGCACATGCATGATCCTGGTACAGCACCGGGAGTCTGACCTCTGCCTCTTTGCCAGGCAAATGGCTCTGACTGGGATGGACGAGTCCTGAGGATGAGATTTCCAAAGAGCCTGAGGTCACACAAATCACACTTCCATTTACAGGAGCTGGGAGCCACAGTGCCTTGAATCCCTCTCAAATACCAGGTTTAAATCTCGTGATTGGCCCAGGTTTCCATTTCCCTGGCCCTGGGAGCACTCAGGTGCCCTCGTGCAGCCTCTGCTGGCTCCTGACCCACACCCCAGCTGCTCTCCTGAGCCTGGCAGTGGAGCTGAGGGCTGCCACCCCGCTGGGATGGCACGGATCCGTGTTTTCCTTGTGCACCGAGCCCAGCCCCTGTGGCTCCAGTGACGGGATTGTTTCTGCCTACGCCTATAGCAAAAGCAGAGATTTTGTGAACAAGCCTGCCCGTGGCATTCCAAGGAAAACAGCTCTGCAGGATTACACCGAGATATTTTCTTTGTCAATCTCGATCGAGATATTTGAACAGGAAAACCCAGTTTACACCAGTAGAAGTTCCCAGGGGCTTTTGATTTCTTTACAAAGGAACACTGATGTTTTAACTTTGGTGGAAGAGGAAGGTCCTGGAAGGATTCAGGGATTGCCATCACTCCTACCTCTTGGACAAAAAGGCTGAATTCCATCCTGGCACCTGGGCTGGAACCCAAAGTTAACATTGCCATACAAAAAGGAGTTGAGAAGGTGCTGTTCTTCCTCCTGATATCAGACATCACAGAGCAAAGACCACCCCACCAACAGTTCCAGGGAGCTGCAGCAGGGAAAGAGCCTCTGCTGCATAAATGTAGTGAAGCTCTTGCTGAGGACAAACATTCCCACTAAATAAACGCATCCAAGGCCTTCTCTGGTGTTACATTTACAAGAACCAGGCTTGAATCAGCAAGAATCTACAAGAACCAGGAGTGAATGCTGGCTCCTGGCTCACCCAACAGCAGATGTGAGAGTAAAAATGAAAAAAAAAAAGGGCTCTTTCACAGCTGTATTGATGTCCCTGTGCCTTGGTTTCCCTGTCTGTGTGATGCTGCCCCCCAAAGAGCTCAGATTTTGTAAAGTCATCCCCTGTCCTTGGAGAAGGAGGCCACAGAACTGCCGAGTGTTATCCCAGGGGTAGGATTGATAGACAAAGCAAAACTGACTTTCCTCTGAGACTGAGCAAAAAACCCTCACCAAAATCTCTTATCAGTGACCATTAACAGGAAGTCTGTTGGCTTTATCAGCGTGGTACTGAGAAGGGCTTTGAGCCTGGCTCAGATAAATGAGGTCCCTTGCCACCTCGAGAAGTCCCAGAATCACAGAATGGTCCAAGTCTGTGCTCAGGGATAGTTTTCCACCCCTGGGAGATCCAACAGCTGGTGCAGCAGGGTGCATGGATGAGCCCCTGGCAGGGATTTTGGGTGTTCTGCTGCAGGGAGGGCAGGCAAGAGCTGCAGCAGAGGCTCCTGGTGGGTTTGAGAGGGGCTGGGAGCCAGGGCTGCCAGGGGGCAAATCCCAGCCCAGAACCCACTCAGTGCTGCGGCTTTGGCCAGGTCACTCTGCTCTGAATCCTCCTCCTGGGCTGGAGGTGAGGCTGGAAATGTGTACCCAAGGGCCAGTTTGGGGCTGATTCTGCAGCTTTCTGTCATCCCTTTGCTCAGACCTCTGTCGGATTCACGTTATCCCTCAGCAGACTCCCACCCGTACAATCAATGTGATGGTGTTGTTCTGGTTTATTTTGCTGTATTTTAAACGAAAATCATTAGCTCTGAGTTGATAACTGAAGTAGGGAGCTCTCAAGTTCTGTCACAGCAATGATCCCAAAAGACAAAGCCACCATCTCAGGGGTGCCCTGCAGGTACACATGAGGCTGTTTTTGCAGCTTGGGAACCAACACGAAGCCACCAAACACTGGTCCAAGTCATTGTGTTGGTGTAACTAAACCAAGACTAAACCCCAGTCCCCCCCAAAGCTCTCTCTCCTATAGAGCAGGGGATCTGCCTTTCCATCCTGCGCTTTGGGGTGTTTTCTGAGCTGACTGCAGAGCAGGGGATCTGCCTTTCCATCCTGCGCTTTGGGGTGTTTTCTGAGCTGACTGCAGAGCAGGGGATCTGCCTTTCCATCCTGCGCTTTGGGGTGTTTTCTGAGCTGACTGCAGTGCGTTTTCCTTTTGCTGGAGAGGTTCTTACTCTCAGATCGTGCTCAGTAACATAAATAAGAAGCAGAACCCTCGGCACATCTCCATGTTCTCAGCAGAGCTGATAGCGCTGCTCTTATCTCCAGCAGGGCAAGTCCCCTGAGCTGTGTTGAAAAGCCTTTTATCAGATGCAATGTAAGGAGAGTTCTCTCTGAGATGTAGCTTTGCAGCTTTGGCAGCAAAGTGGGGCTTCTGACTGAACCTCCTCTGGTTTTGTTTAGTGTTGGGGTGAGGGAGCAGGACAAGGTCCTGTTTGTGGGGCTGGCAAGACAGGGCTGCTCCTTGGCCTTCCCGAAACAACTCCCTACTCCCTGAGCCAGAGGAAAGCCCTGTCAGAAATGGCTTAACGATCTTCTAATATTTCCCTGCAATTAAAGGGCACATCTGTCTCGCAGACCCCGTCCTCCTTTGCTAAAGCACAGACATGAACTAAACAGTCTGTCCTGTCGGGCCAGGGGTAACAAAGGGGCCCATTCATAACACAGCACTCGGCCACTTTGTGTGTGTGAAGTGAAAGAGAGTTTGCATTTGGAGAATAACCTGTGCTGGAGCGAGCAAGAGACTTCTGCTCTCATAAATCAATCAGCTTTCCCTGCTAATAACCCAGCCTGCCTCCCAGTCCTGCCTGCAAGGAGCAGCAGCCACCCTGCAGAGACCCAGCTCTGCCTGCAGGGCTCGGGGGAGAACCTGCTGGCTGTTAAAACTCTTGAGAGGACTAAAAAATTGGTATCAACTTGGGTTTGTCGAGGCATGGAGCAGAAGGGGCTATCCCGGCCCAAGGAGTCTGGGGGTCACCTCAGCGCCCTGAGCTGTGTCAGTCGCTGGGTTGGCATTTCCCACTGTCCCTGTGGCTGCCTCACAGCCAGGCATGGTCCTGCTCTTGTCTTGGCAGGAGAATGACAGCACTGCAGAGCGAACCAAACCAAACCAGAGCAAACCTAACCAAACCTAACTGAACCGAACCAAACCGAACCAAACCGAACCGAACCGAACCAAACCAAATCAAACCAAGCCTAACCGAACCGAACCGAACCAAACCAAACCAAACCAAACCTAACCAAACCAAACCAAACCAAACCAAACCTAACCGAACCTAACCTAACCGAACCAAACTGAACTGAACCGAACCAAACCAAACCAAACCAAACCAAACCTAACCTAACCAAACCTAACCTAACCAAACCTAACCTAACCTAACCAAACCTAACCTAACATAACCAAACCAAACCAAACCTAACCTAACCAAACCAAACCAAACCAAACCAACAACCAACCACCCCTCAAATACCCTTTCCTGATTTTACTGAAACCAAGGGCTTAAAACCGAAGAAAATCAGTTGAGGCACACCTTGGCATAGTCCCAAACCAAGGCCATGTTTTGCCCTGACTTAGAGTGTCATGCATGTTTATCCAGATGCATTATTTAACATTAATTTATAAATGCCTTGGGAATGGGCTCCTGGAGTTTTTTTTCTCTTTTCTGAGCGCAGCACCTTGGTCATGGGCTGTATCTCTGTCTCTTAGTGCTCTCCCCATACAAACAAATAAAGTTCACACCTCAGCATACCTCATTTCCTCAGCTTTCAAGCAAGCAGGAAATGGCCAGGAAGCGCCCACAAGATGGTCCTGTGGTTTCAGTACTACAGTGACATTTGGGAAGTGGGGGCTCATTTACCATCTCGGCAGCAAAGTTCTTTGTTCAGCTCTAGCCAAAGTTTTCTGTGTAAAATGAGGGGTAAAAAGGGTGTCAAGGCCATGGGGTAAGAGATGGACAAGTCTAGAATGTGGTGAGAGATCCTTGTCATATCCTGAGAAAATTCTGGAAGTTGGGGTAAAATTTTCAATCCTGATGTTGGACAGAAGGTCAAAACAATTATCCAGAGAATTCCACCTTAAATTAACCAGTTTGTTTTGGATATTCTGAGTGTTTCATTGCAGTTTTAACCTTTTCAGTTTCCTTAAAATATTGCAAAAGCGGAGTTTCAAAGAAAAACTTGAAAAACTTGAGAAGGCACCAAGTAGGGCTTTCAGCAGTCTGTCAGAACTCAGCCTTTCCAGGGAGCAGGAGGGCTTGGATCAGTTTGCATCTTTCTGAGGAAAAGACACCATGTAGGGAAAGGTCAAACTGTCCTGTACATGTCCCTGGTACAAACACAGTGAATTCTGTCACAGCCTTTGGGGACAGGGCCAGAGGAAGGCTCCCCATGGCAGCACAGCCAGTGGCAGCTTTGCCTTTGCCTTTGGGGTGATGTGTGATCCAGCCTTCCCTGCAACTCTTTGTGTATCTCTGTGCTTTGTGTGAATGCAAGAGTGATTGCAACTCACACAGGATCTATCCTGGAAAACTTTCAATATCCAAGCAGTTGTAGTCTGTAGACTTTTAATTATATTTTTAATACTTTATATAAGCACCTAAAGAAGCAATTGGATGCTTAGAAATAATTTAAGAAAATCTATTTAATTTTTGGCTCTGGCTGGTGCCATTTGACTGCACAGGTACCACTTGACTGCACAGGTACCACAATATCAATAACATTTGGCATTTTGATATCATGGTGACTAAAGCTACATTAGATTCTTATCCTGGAAGGACAATGCAGGTCTCAGAGAGACCAAAGGAAAAGTCCATCCTCCTGGGATACCTGACACAGACTGGCCTGAGCAGCTCTTGCAAACCTGAGCTGTGTTTTCTAGGGGTGTGATTTTCCTCTCAGCACTCAGGGAGCTCAGTGGGGCCCTTTTGAAAGCACAGGTTCTCCCTGGTTTGGGAAGGTCCCACAGGAACATCCAAGGGAAGAAGCGTGAGTGCCTCGTGGCAGGTGTGACAGTCACCTTCCTCATCAGCATCCTCTAGGAGTGACATTTCAGCAGTTCAGCAGTGCCTCCCTCTGAGCTGCCCTGCCTCTTCCCGGGGATCTGGGGTGATGGTGATGAAGGAATTTCTCTTCCATGGGGACAACGAAGAGATCCCAAACATTGCTTCAGATGATGTTTGTAGGGTTGTCAGTAAAAAAATCAGTCTCGCACACAGAACCAAGCTTTGAAAGGACCTAGGGCCTGTTTGGGGACTTGCTGACAAAACACCTGATGGAGCTACTACAAAACAGGGGGAAGAGGGAAAATGGGTAAAGCACTGCAAAATTAGAATCCTGGAGTCACAGAATGGTGTGGGTTGGAAGGTCCTTAAAGCTCATCCAGTCCCACCCCTGCCCTGGGCAGGGACACTTCCACTATCTGAGGGTGCTCCAAGCCCCATCCAATCTGGCCTTGGATGCTTCCAGGGATGTGGGGAGGAATAGGTTGGAAATAGGAGTCAGCTGCCAGGAGGAACTGGAGGAGCAAAAACCTCTATTGGTCGCATTTTAATTATACAGATAAATGTAGGTGTGGGGAAGCAGAGGCTGTGGAGATCATGGCCAGATCATTTTACATATCTTACACGATGTAATTACAGATGCTTTACTGTCCCCTCCTCCTTCTCCATGTCACCCCAAGCAGAACATGTTTGGGAATGCCAGAGGACCTCAGGGTTAACCAGGGAAACCATTTTTTCAGTGTCATCAAGGAAAAATGTTAGTGGGGGTTGTTAAACATGTCAAAATATTGCCTGCCTCTGTCTCACACACTAAAGGTCACATTTAGGGGCAGATTTCACACCGCTTTTCTCATCTCTGAACAACTTTTCTGTAACACACAGTCACAGGAGGCCCAAAGATGTCACTCACTGGGGGTCACAGCACAGCAGCAGCAAAATCAGGCTGAGAGCACAAGAATGTGGGTTCTCAGGGCACTGCCTCAGGTGCTGAGCCACAGTGGGATGTGTAAACATGGGGTTTTCTTCAGGGGCATCTTTGAAGGGGAAAATCTGAATCAGGCAAGCAAATACATTTTATCCTTCATTAAAAACTTCTTAAATCCTACTCTCTGCCTTCGCTCAGTCCATATAAAATAGCATGGAGGTAAAATCTCAATCAGCCAGAGCAGGGACAGAACATTCTGTCTCTGTTTCATTCATCAGGCCTTTTCTCCCCAGCCTCGCCTGCAATTCTCATTTCCTTCCTTGCCTCTCACACCAAACAGCTCCATTGCACACACCCACTCTGCCTCACTGGTTTGCAGCCACAGGGAAATTGGTTTACAACGATCTTTTTAAAGAATATTCTGCTTCTGAGCATTTCTGTCTGTTCTTGTGGACAGCAGCAGAGGGATCAGTTGGGGCCTGGTTCTGTGGGGCAGTTTCAGTCTATCCATGATCTCCTGAAAAATTCCCTTCCTATTTTCTCATATAAACTGAAGGAACAATTTATAATTTCTGTAGTTTCATTAAGATGGGATTGGCTCTCTGATCAGAACCAAGCACAAAGACAGATCCAAGCTTAGTAAGTCTAGGCAATGTAAATCTGGGTGTGTTTTTCACTTTGGGAAGGAACTTTTAAAGACTCAAACAGCACAGTATCGTCTTTGGATGCGCCCAAGTTATCTTTAATGTATGACCATAAGTTTTTAGCTCAGTTTGGGTAGAAAGCCTAAGCCAAGTATTTATAACCCAGGCTTTCAGTTCATTCTGTTTAGCAAAAAGGACGTTGCCGATGCTATTAAAAAAATTTAAAAAAAAATTAGTGGTTTGAATGAAATTGCTGAGTTGAAAATTCTGTAGTTGCAGGAACTTTCAGTTCGGTTCTCTAAAGACTTAATTCATACATGAGGATCCAGGGCCCTCCCCTCAGTTTGTTTCCTTTCTCCTTGAGGTATTTCTGTGATTAACAAGCAGATGGAAGTGTGACTTTTGCTTCCATTTTCACTAAAATAACAAATCCACTTAAAACACAAAATTCAGTAAATATTAGGCACAAAACAAGCCAGGAGAAGTTTGCACTTCTGCTTCTCTCAATTCAGGTTTTAATGTGCTCGATTTCCTTTGACAGTCAAAATTAAGAATGGGTATAAATGGAAATAACCTGGGATGAAAGTGTGTGTGAATGTGACAAACTGTGGCATAGAATCCCTGAATGGTTTGAGCTGGGAGACCTTAAAAATCATCCTGTTCCACCCCATGGGCAGGGACACCTTCCACTCTCCCAGGTTACTCCAAGCCCCATCCCACCTGGCCTGGGATGCTTCCAGGGATGGGAAGTGTGTATTAAAGTGCAATTAAGTAATGAAGTGTAATTGATTTAAGGGTAATTAAGTGTGTATAGACATTCAGGTCAACTCGTCTCAATAGCATGAGAATTTACGATTTTGCTGCCCTGAATTCTTTCCATAAAGAATATTCCTGGTTCATTAAGGATGAATGTTCAACTCAGTGGCACAAACCCCAGAGTGCCTGATTTTAGGCAGAAAAAGCCATTTTCACCGTAGCACAGAGCGGGGGACGTGTGTGTGACTGTGTGGATTCAGTCACACCCTCAGCCAGACACAAACCCCGTGCAAACTGCAGAAAGAACAACAGGAAATGGCCGGGGGTATTTATAGCAGGATTGTGTTTATCCTGAAGTGATGTTCTGCACAGATTATGATGAAGCTTTTCGTGGGAGAGGACACAGCTTGTGTCAGCTGGACGTTTGCATGCACTTCACCCCGTGTGCTCCTGCCAGACTCCCTCATCCCCCTCGGCTTTCCTCTGCCTTCTCCAGCTCTGCTGAGCACCGGGAGTCCCCACCACCGCCCTCTCCCAGTGCAAACAGGAGCCCTGGTAACCACCGCGGCTGGCCCAAAACTTGGTTTCTGCAGGTTTGCAAATCCCCCCTGAGATGGCACGAGAGAAAAACAACCTCTCACATGTCAGTGTCTGAGTCGCTGAGAAATGCAGACCCTGCTGCTGCTACACGAAAGTTCTTCTCACATTTTGGGTCCTATTAACAAAGCAACTGATGGCACAAAATGCCTTTTATCAGAGCCCAGCTCTCCAGCACAGACTCCTCCTTTCCTGCAATTCTCTTTGGAGAATCATTTCTATGTCCTTTATTTTCAAGTGAGGTATTGAAACACCTCCCCATTTATCCCTTTCTCCAGGGGAGGCATCCAGCAAGAAGTAGTAATTTTCATGGACAGATCATTCTCCACATCCCCAGCCTCACCTTTGCTCTCTCTGATTTGAACATGTGAAGAGACTTTTTCTAATTCATTCTCGTAATCTAAATTTCCCTGAAGAGGCAAACCCCCCCCCCCAGACATGGGAGATGAAGTAGATAGTGCAGCAACTTAATATCTCTGTGGGGTAAAGAGCCCTCCACCCTCCCACACAGCCTTTGCAAGCACGTGTCCATCCCTGCAGAGCAGTTTATCTCAGCCACAGATAGGGAATGGGGAACACTAAAATAATAATGATAAAAAGTGGAACTCGAGCAGCAAAGAACCTGCTATTACTTCATTGTCAGAACAGTTTTTCTTATCTGAGTCACATCTCCTGAGGTTTGTTCAACTCATGAGCGCTCAGCTCATTTCTCTGTTTACACCCCATGATATCTGAAAACCTTGATTAAAAGCAATCAGAAAAATCCATCATATGACATTGAGACGGTTTGCAGCCTGTGACAGTTATTAGCAAATGTTAACCTTTCCTTTGAGAAAACAGAAGGAAATCCTGCTTTCATTTAGGCTTTCAAACATCATCCCCCTCTATCTCTGCAGTAAATCAGAGCATCTCCACGAGGCCATTGTTTGCAAATATAATAAGTCCCGGGTTTGTGTGTTTAAAAAACAAACAGCGAGAGCAAAGCATCAGGAAGTGCCTGTGAATGGGAGCTGCAGCTCGGGATGGGCGCATTAATTACTGCAATTGAGCCGATGCCCCGTGAATGCCGTGCGAGGCATTATCAGTGCTATTAGAGCTTCATTAGGGCTGCAGCGAGCACGAGCAGCTCCCCGGGCTCATTTGCATCCTGTTCTGACAGGTGCTGGTCCAGGTGTCCTATTGTCATCCCGAATTAATAAACATGGTCCGACCCCCTGCTCTTTTATCGTCTGCGGGAGAGAGGGAAGAATAGAGACCGAACGGGCAGCCGGGGGGGCAGGACAACGCAGCCGACCTCATCTCCCGAAAAGGCTTTGCTGGGGCTCTGCCAGGTTTAGTTTTGAAATGATGAGCTCGTACCTGTCAGAGAGCTCCCGTCCCGAGCGGGCGGGGGAGGCAGGGCTGGCGCTGCCCCGTGCTCTGCCCCAGCGCTTCTTCCTCCATCCTACAGATTAGCGGGGCTCGAGGCACCCCCGGGTTTGGATCCTTCTCAGATCTCCTTTTCAAAGTCATCCTTGTCCATCGCTGACTCCACAGGTTCTACCTGACCCTCCCTTGCCAGTTCGTCACTCACAGACTAAAATTAGACCCCTAAAGCCATCCTGCTGTTGGTTTTTACACTTACATTCGTGACAGGTGCTGATGATCCTTAGTAGGATGCACACAGCAAGCCATGAAGGGCTTTGCTTTCCAGTCCCGTGCTTTAATTGAACATAATCTTAATTGAACATGGAATTGTATTTATAACTGTTTTTTCAAACTTTTTAGGACATAATTTCAAGCTCTTCCCTGCAATCTGAAGAAACTCAATTCTATTAAATAAAAGTTGATATTCTGATGCAATTAGAGCATAATTCAGGCTTTCCAGATGAAAACCAAATACCACAAGAGCTGGCAGCAGCGCTGCCATGTCACCCAGCACCCCTCTTTCTGTCCTTCTGCAGCAGTCGACTGGCCCCACACTGTCCCCTGTCTTGCTTCTCTTCTGAATTCCCTGATTTCCCAGAGCCTCCCTGGCCATGTGGGGTCCAGACCCCGCCGCCTCTGGCTCGTGCACTCACACCACGCCGGGTGTTCGTGGTGGGCCCAGCTCAGTGACAGGGGAGCAGTGGCTGCGCTGGCCTTGGTGGCTGCTGTCACCTGCCTGATGGCTGCCACCAGCTCCTCACCTTCCTCAGGGCTCTTCTGGCAAACAGGGAATGCATTCCAGCCTCCTCCCAGGGATGCCCTGTGTGCCTTTGGGGGGTGCAGAAGCTTCATTGAATCTGCAATATTACTGTCTGTATAAAGATAAAAACTCCAGGCTGTCCTCATCTCCTTCACTAAGGTAACAGTAGAAGCTTCTGCTGTTTATGTGCAAAGAATATTCCTGAATTTCCTAATATTCCAGAAATTCATCCCACCCTGCCTCACTCCACTGAGGTACAACCAGGGGGAGGAAACCTGGGCTTCGTGGCACCTTTCTCAGCTCCTGCACTAACAAATGTCCTTGACCTAGTGAGGTAAGGAACCCTTTTCTAAAACAAACTGATTTATGCCCAGAAGCGCAGGTGAATGACCTTATCAGGGGACCAGGTCCTCCGTGCTTCAGGTTGCCTGCCTGGCTTGCCTTCTTATTTACCCTGGGCATCTTTTTATACAACTTGGGCATCTTTTAATTTACCTTGTGCATCTTTTTATTTAGGACCTGCATCTTTCTGTTTAGCTTGTGCATCTTTTTATATAACTTCAGCACCTTTTTATTTGCCTTCTGCATCTTTTTGTTTAGCCTGTGTATCCTTTCTCTCCGGGTGATGAAGCACCAGCCTCTCACACCTGCACTCCACTCTTGCACCGCCCCCACACCCAACCAAGGCTCTGAGCTTGCTTAAAAACCAAAACTCATTTCAACTGCGTTTTTTTCACCCCTTTGTCTTTTAAGAATCAGCTCACCACAAATGGCACTCGCTAAATGACTGTCCAGGCAGACACAAAGGTGCAGCAGCGGGGGAAAGGCCGTGTCAGGTGCTGCAGAAGAGCCCCCGGTTCTATGGAGCATTGAGAGACAAGAGCTGTTTCTTGTTATTGCAGCCTCTTGGGAAAATTTGCCTGCCACGTACCCGAGTGTGATCTGGAAGCAGATTTGCACCTGTCCCAGCAGCCCAAAATCAAACAATGGCAGCGCTGAGAGAGCCAAGGGCACGGCAAAAGGAGCTGTGCTCCTCTGCTGCTCTCAGGTTCTGGTCATCACATCATCAGAGCACGGATTTTCTGCGCTTCCCAGACACCTCACACGCCTCTCTGCCCAGGAACAGCAGCCCATGGCTGACGTGGCCTTTGCTTCTCTGGCTGTCAGGACTGGAAAGAGAAGAAGTGTCCCTGGGAGTGGCAGGACTGAGCAGGCAGTGTCACCTCCATCCCACGGCACTCTGGACACGCTGTGGGATGCGCTCCCCCCTCCCTGCTCGGGCTGAAGGGCTGGGACTACCCAAACCAGGCACAGCGTGTCCCACGAGGCTCCTGTTAACACGTTGGTTTAGGCTGCAGGGCTGCAGAGCACAGACTGCTTCTCTCTGTGTTTCACAAGTACCAGAACACTTTATGTCCTATAAATAGTTCTTTCCTAGTTTCAAAAGCTGCAACTCTTGCATCCAGCTGCTTTGAACTGGATTTCAGAGAGATTTTCTGCTGACATTTCAGGCACCTGCACGTTCTTTATCCAGGGCTTACAAAACTCTTTGTGGAGATTTGTTACTTCTCAGCTTTACCTCAGAAGAGCATTTCCCATTATTATTTTACAATTAGGAAAATCAAGGCACAGAAACCTCTAATGACTTGCTCTGGGTTTCTGGGTAGGGAGGAGGAATAAAGCCAAGGAGACTTCACTTACAGGGTTTGATTCTACACAAAGCTGAGAGTTTTTAAAGAGGGCCATGTGAGCTGATTGTTATCTGCTGAGCAGCGCAGATACCAGCTGAGAGATCTCTCCCTGTTATCTTCTCACTAAATAATAGATGTCTGATTAGGATCTCATATGCTAAGAAAACTTTGTCAGAGATACTGTCAGGTTTCTGAACGTTTCTCTTCTAGAAGTATCCTTATCTCCATAACCCTTTAACTAAGTCATAACAGAAGGTGAATAGCTAAGGGCAGGTCTTGGACACAATTCCTGGGGAAATTCCCGTCCCCCAACTCAGGATGAGCAACCTTCAGTTTGGCCCTGAGCTTGTGCTGGGCAAATACACCCTGGGGGATGGCTCCTATTCCAAACAGCCCAAGGAATGGGCAGGCAGGAGACAAACAGGGAATGACCAGGCCTGCCTGAGAGTTCATTGGCTTCCTGAGGCTGCACAAAAAGTCACTGGCAGAGCCAGGAATGAACATCCAGTGTCCTGGATCATAAATTCGTGTTTTGAGACCTTGGCACAGATTGCCCAGAGAAGCTGTGGCAGCCCCATCCCTGGAAGTGTCCAAGGCCAGGCTTGGAGCAACCTGGTCTAGTGGAAGGTGTCCCACGGCAGGGGGTGGAATGAGGTGATTTTTAAGGTCCCTCCCAACCCACCCCATGCAGTGATTCTGTGATATATGAAATTAGCATGGACTGAGACTGAGCCATTTACCGGCTGTTTGCTTAACTCCACCACTTTACCCTGCTGTTTGTACAGGGTGAGAGCACAACCACCCTCCTTTAATCCTCTGAGCTGATGGCACTCCAGAGCCCTTTGTTTGCTCAGGGTATTGCCCGTGCATTGAGCCCTGTGTGCACAAACCCTGCCCACAGCACCTGTATCAGACACTGCTGCATTTGCAGGTACCCCGAACACCTGGGCAGCGTGAGAGGAGCCTGGGGAGGACACGAGGCACTGACGGAAACGTGAGGGGACCACAGGGTGGTTCTTGTGTGGTAGGAGAGGCTGTGAAAGCAGCACACACCTTGTGGAGGCTCAGCTAAACCAGAACAGAGCCCTCGGGACCTGAAAACAGCTGAGGTGATGACCTGGGTGAGGAGAGGCCTTGGTGGCACTTGGGAGAGTGGTCTGTCAGGACTTGGGGGATTTCTCTGCACAGCCAGCTCCCTCTCTGCTCTGCTGCCCCGACCTGTTCCGTTCACATTTCCCCTCTCTGCTGGAGTGCACACACCTTCCACATCCCACGTTCCCAGAGGTTTACCCGGCCACCTGAACTCCCCCAGCCTGGCACAGAACTGCACAGGGTGAGCAAAGGGCTGCTCGTGAGGTGGAGTTTCTGTGGCTTAGGGTTATGTTAATTAATGAATTCTTTTTTATTTTTGGAAGCCTGCAGCTGTTAGTTTTGAAACGACAGAACCTCACAGTGCGATAGGGTAAGAAATGGGTGGAAGAAAGAGAGAATCAGAGCAGGGTCCTGAGCCTGTGCTGGCTGCTGGGTTTTAAACACATCAAGCTTGGCTTATGCAAGAAGCCATCTGGTATTTAGGCCCTGCTGAAACACTGGCTGTGCTCTGTGTGTGGATCCATGGAGCAGCTCCACAGGCTCACACGTGGACTCTGCTGCCTCCTCCTCCTCCAGGGCACTTGCTGCAAACCCCTGGAAAACCTGTAGGCCTTCACATCCTGCCTCCTCCTCTGGAAAGGCCTTTGGTCTGTGGGAAAACATTCCTGCCCCTCTCCAAAGCCACACTGCAAATATGTGCAAGACCCCAAAGGCTGGGAACTACGCCCAGCTCTCAGGACAGGCAGAAGGCTGTGGGGCGTTAATGAAGGGCAGTGATGGGAACAACCACTGATCTCTCTGCCCATGTCGTGGCACTGCAGAACAGGCCTGCACTGAGATCTCTGCTGCTCCTGAACAGAGCCAAAGCCATTCCCAGCTTGGGAGAGCATCGCTGCCACCAGACCAGAGCAGGCAGGGAGGGAATGGAGGATTTGCTGAGTCCCACGGACAAGAAGCTGAGGTACAGAGAGGTGAAGTGCCTGAGATCCTACAGTGGCACAACAACTGACTGAGCCAGGCTGGGCACTGCTGACACAAGCACTGGAGCCAATTAACAGCACAGATTTTTCTCATTCACCAGAAGTTAAAAAAACCAAAGCATCCCAATCCTGGGATTGCATCAGGAGGGTCCTTCCAGCCAAGCCCTGGGAACAGCGTGTGCCACTCCAGTGATGCTGAAAAAAGGCAAATTCAGATGGGATCAGGTGCAGCTGAGAGCGAAGGAATAACCAGGAGATGGAAGGTATGAAGGGATCATAAGTGTTTTGTTTATCCCAGCAAAACCAAGAGGGAGTATGGCAGTGGTCTGTAAATGTGCTGGGGACAGAAGTCCAGGGAAGGGAAAGTGCTGCAGTGGTGCTGGCATGAGAAATGCGTGAATCAGTCATGAGCAAATGCCAGCTCCAAGTCAGAAGAAAGTGTCCAAACCTCAGAAGGAAGAAGTTACAGAAGTCCTGTTCAGTGGGGAGCAGTGAGGGTGGAAAGAAAATCCTTTACAGAAACCTTGGAGATTTTGTGAAAGGAATGACAGCACGTGGTCCTGTCTGACAGCAGAGTGGAGCCCTAGAACTGCTCCCACTCTGGAGTTCAATTTAAGTGCCTTAACTTTCCTTCACTGCTCAGGAATTTTGAGGAAGACTCTCCTGTTACACACAGCAGAGACCACGCTGGTCTCCAGGCACTGCTGCAGCACAAATAATTCCTCACACTAACGACCAACCATAATTACATCCTTCCTGCAGCAGAGATGACATAGGAGAATACCAAAACCGAGGAGCAGGGAGCAAACTGCAAGTTTATTCCATCCATTACTGACCAGCCTGTGTCCTGGGAGGATGAGAGCACGTCTGCTCTCCGATGCCGCGGTGCAAATCCAGAGGATTTATCACAAGTGAGCCTGAACTTCAGGGCACTGCTTTCCCTTTCTGAAGGGGATGAACTCTGTCCCTTTGGTAAAACCTTTGCCTGCTGCTCTGGGAGTGCTGTGGAGGGAAAGGATGCCTGTAGCTCTGAAGCTGGGTTTGGGATGCCCTGTGGAAACCAGCAAAAGGGAGAGACAACTTCAACACTGACAGGCAGAAAACGTTGTCCCTGGCAGGAATGAGTTTGGGCTTGGAGTTAAAAGTGGATTAATGCTTTTCCTGCCACTAGAAGGATCATGTGGGGCTGCATACTTGAGTAAGGATTTTACACAGCCTTGCACGCTCTGCTCACACTCCAGGGGATCCAGTCTCATTGCCAAGGGCAGCACAGAGGAAAGGCCTGGGAGGTGCCACAGCAAAGTCCTGTCCTGCATCTTCTCTGTTCCATTCCTGGGTGGGTAAGAGCACTTTTCATCCTGGACCTGCCCGTGCTCCTGCTCCGCTTCCTGCAGCCCAGGCTGCGGGACAGAGCCGTGTCCTGGGAGGTTGTGCAGGGGCTGGGTGAGGGTGGGCAGGGCAGGAGCTGGAGCTGGAGCTGGAGCTGGGCCCAAGCCATTGCATTTCTCCCTTCGGCTTCTGGGGACACCTCAGATTTCCAGCACAATCCCAGTGTCCCGAGGGAATTCACCCTCGCTGGGGTAAAATGTGGCACACATGAAACTCGCACACACACTTGTCTGGCAGAAAAACAGATTCAGGAGAAATGTGTGCAATTCAAAGCACCCCAGACCCTGATCAGACACTCTGTGCTCTTTGTCCCTCGCCTGGGCTCATTTCTTCTCCCCTCACTGGAGCTGTTAAAGGCAATTTTGGTAATATTTGCAGGATGATACTGAGAGTTCTGGCCTAACAAATCACTCCAGCGAGTGCTTATTTTAAAGCCTGGTTGGTTCTAACAAAGTCAGATGTATGAGTTTAGAAATATCAGCAAAATATAAATATTTGTACTGTGGAAAGATATACATGGGCATATTAGATCTAATTAAGGAAGGCTGTTACAGCTTGTGTCATGTGAATTCTGCTTTGGGTTGGGAGTGTCATCAGCAGAAAAACTGTCCCTGCTGCAGCGAAGTGGCCCTGAAGGACCTCCGGCTGCCCAGGCTGGTCTGGATCCTCAGTGGCCTCACAGACACCCACAGCAGCTGCTCAAAACAGCTCGCAGGCTTCTGGGATCAATGTTGAAGGGATCTGTCCCCTTTTCGGCTTGTACCGCATCAATCATTTCTGCCTCTGGTGATTTTTCAGTGGTAAAACCGTGGAGGGCGTTTAAAATCCACCAGTCCCTGGGCAATTCTGACGCCAGGAACTTGTGAACAGAATCTTTGCATCTCTGGTGGTGCCTTGCTGAGTGACCAGATGCTTCCTGCATTTCATCTCCTCGTTGTGTTTCCTTTTTCCCTTTGCCTGCTTGGATTTTGGGCTCTTGTTCCATCTACGTGCCAGGGTTCTCCTTGATGGGAGCCTCTGGGGACAACTCCCGTAATTCAGGGAATTAATCATAGAGCCACGACTTCTGGTTCTAATCAGGAGTCAGTCCTAAAGGCTGAGCTGCAGCACAACCCTCACGGACAAATCCTCAGAATTTAATAGGGATTAAATCAATGGAGTTTTTATAGAAATTGAATTATACTGTATGGAAATTGTTCCATAAACAGAACACAGCAGAAAAAGTGAAACTTCCTTGATTTTCCCCAGGATTTTACAGCAGGGATATAATTTTCTGACTAGGCAGTCCAAAGTGATTTGATTAAAAATGACATTTTTGACTGTAAAGGTGTATGAGAACACCTCAAAGCAGTGCACAGAAACCTGCAGAAAGGCAGTTCTGCAGGGGGGCAATGATGTTAATTCTTTTCCTGGATTAAAGTAATGAAGCTCCTGCTGCTCCTTTAGTTTTGGGTGAGAAGGATTCCCTGGAAACTCAGTGCAGGGATCCTGTGCTGCCTCAGCCTGGTGTAAGCAGTGCCTTGCTCTGACCACCCTTCCACACCACAGACACACATTCAGGCATGTTCAGGAGACAGCCAAGTCCTGAATCTCCCATCACATTCCATATCCTGCCATTCCTGAATGCTGATGGTTTGAATAAAGGAACCTTGGATTTCAGCTACCTGCTCTGGGCAGGCTGAGCTGGCAAATTCCCTTTGCCTCCACACTCGGGTGACTGAGGGGCTGCAGAGCCCAATTTCCCTTCTCCTTTCTAATCCTGGTGAGCTCTCGGGTTTAGATGGACAGATAAAATCCAAGCATGAACTCTTTCCACTGATTTCAGTGGGAATTTGCAGATATCCAGTGTCTGTCCTCAGAATCAGGCCCAGCTTTTCTCTGAGCTCTGCACTAACATCAGCTCCACACTTCAGTGGATTCTGGTTGTGTTTGAAGGGTTTTTACAGGCATCTGCTCAGTCCTGCTCTGAGCTCGGGTTCCTCTGTCTGAACAGGAAAACAAGGGATTCTTGTCAGCCAAGTGAACGAGAACTTGGGATTTTTCTGAAGAAAAAGCCTCAGCTCTGAGCTATGGGGGTTATAAAGGGATGGAGCATCTCAGCAGAACAGCTAGGGGAAAGGGCTTTCCCAAGGAAAAGGATCCTCACTGCAGGGCAGAATTTGGATTTTGCATCCATAGGCTGTTCCTTGTGTGAATGGCAGGGCTGAAGGAGAACTGCAGACCCTCACAGCTGAGGGAAAACCAGTGCAAGAAGAGGGTAATTGCCCTTCAGTGTGGTGGTTTGAAAAGAATCCAAATTAAAATATAATTTACAGGGCTTCCAGTTCCAGTGTGTGCCAGGGCAGTGACTGTGCATGTGTGACCTTTTTGGGGAGCATTTCTGCCAGTGGCCCACACATTTCAGGACACAAATTCCCAGGTTCAAGTATCAAAGTTCATGACATCAGCCTGAGCAAATCACTGAGACCTCAACACCTGATGTTTGCTTCAGCAGGACATTAAAAATCCCGTATCTCCAGTGACACGCTGAGCCTTTGGGTGAAGAGTTTCCCTTTCTGCTTTACTACATTTTAGCTACTAGAAGCTGCCAGTGGTGGCGGCTCTGGCAATGGTTTCCTTTCAACAGCACCGAGTTCTTGCCCCTCTGCAGCTGGCAGAGATGAAGAGGGCACTGGAACTCCCGGCAGAGAAAATACAAGGCAAAGGTTGGATGGTGAGAGTGTGTGGAGTCCCAGGGAGATTGGGACCAGGAGCAGTGGAGGAGTTACAGTTTCCTTTGTTCTGTTAAAAGGAAAAAGGAAACACATCAGGAAACCAGACTGTGGAGTACAGGAAGTCTCACTCTGGCTGATAAAAAGGAACTGATGTGAGGTTGGTTCAGATGCAGTTATAAGTCAATCAAGCTTGGAACAACAAGAAGAGATATTCAGAAGAAACCAGAGAGCCAAATTCTGCATTTAGCTGTAAAAAGAGTATTTTAACCTCTCCTAATCTTTTCCTTATCTTCTTTTTTTTTTTTTTTTTTGAAGAAAAGCTG
Source organism: Melanocharis versteri (assembly GCA_013397845.1). Classification (NCBI taxonomy): domain Eukaryota; kingdom Metazoa; phylum Chordata; class Aves; order Passeriformes; family Melanocharitidae; genus Melanocharis; species Melanocharis versteri. The sequence continues at coordinate 94,173 of VZTG01000762.1, read as the reverse complement.
CTTTAAAAAGCCATTCAAATAAGCATTTTCTCATCATACAGTAGTCGGTTTCCTGAACTCACCACACCTTCCCCTGACCCCACCATACCTTACTCCAGTTTCTTTCTTTCACTCATCAAACAACTTAAAAACTGTATTCTTGCTGATTTATCTCTTCCCCTCAGATCAAAACTAGCAGTATTAAGAAGGGCAGTTTTTTTGCTGAATGAGGAATCAGCAGATGAGTAATGAGAGGCTCTGCTGCCCACTGGGTTATTTTTCACTGCCTCTGGATGACTGACAAGGGTGGTAACGTTCAGGTCCTGGGTGTGCAGCTTTGGCAGGCTGGGCTTAAGGCTTTCTAATTTATTTTAATTGTTTCTGACTCCTTCACAGCCCTGGTGGAGTCCTGGGTTGGTCCATACTGGGAGAACAAGAACAAGATGAACACAAAGCAGCAAATTTATCCATGACACTTCCTCTCCTGAGCTGTGTTTCCTACTGGATTTTAGTGAAAAATCAGGAAAAGAAAGAATGCTGGAGACACATGAAGGGTCATTTCTGCACAGCATCCTGAAGAGAAGCAAAGGCTGGGCTTTTGCACAACCCCAGTGTGACTGAACCTTCTTCCTCTATTTTGCCTGGTCCTTGTCGTGGTGTTATTCCCAAATTTTGCCTTTGGTGCTGTTTGGAGAAGCAGGAGGTTTGTCAGGAGAGCCTGAACCTCGAGGATCCACTGCTGCACATCCCTTTGGTTTGGGGCTGTGCCTCGGGCTGAAGGAAAAGCTTCTGGTGGGGGAGGAGGGGCAGGAGGGAGGCACCGTTTGTGGTAACCTCAGCACCAGAGGCAGGTTTCCAGGTGGGTGTTACTGGCGGGGGAGATACGCATCAGTAATTATGTGGCCTGGTGATGAGAGGAAGGAAGAAAACAAGCAGAAAATGCATCAACATCTTCAAGGCTGTGATACCTGGAACTCAGCAGAGCAGATCAGGCACTGCCCTGCCACACACGTTGCTAATCATACAGTTTTTAGGGTGATAAGGGCACCTTGGCTGCCCGGCTGTCTGAGGTGACGCAGCACCCAAGACCTGGCTCCACCTCAGACAAATGATTCCCAAAGGAGGCAGAAACCCACATTTGGGGGTGATATTTGAGTCTGTGTTTCAAGCCCAGCTAATAAATGTGCAGCCACAGCCTTGTGTGGAAACGTTTGTTGGCTCAGAAAGTGTCCTTGGGCCTTGGCCAGGGCTGTGGGACAGGCCCTGTGCCACGGAGGTGCCCCCAGACAGCTCTTTCTAGGTGCCAGAGCTTCGTGTGCATGGGGCACCTGTGTTCAGGTGTGCACCAGAGCACAGGCAAGGCACAGGCAGGGAGACAGACCTGCTGTCCAATTCAGGGGAGAGATCTGAAGAGAGTTTCACCTTTCTGGTAGAAATTGGCTTCAAACCAAGTTATAGAACTAAGCTCAGTGTGTTAGACCTGCTTTTTCTAGGTGCACATCCATGCACACCAGGCTTCTGCAGCTTTAGGGCTCAGCAAACCCACAAATACCTGAAACCCTGAAGTTAAGGCTCCCTTGGCTCCTTTAATTCTCCTGCTGGTGGTGTTTGCACTGAGGTGGGACACGGGGTCTCTCTGTAAGTGCTCCGGTGAACTCAGGCACAAGAAGAGATTTTGTTTTTCAAGGGCAGCAATGAGGGGCTGTAAAGGAACCTCAAACACTGATGGGTGGTGCAGAAAAAAAGCCTGGGAGATGCTCTGTGCTGAGGCTGTACATTCCTGTCTTCTAGACCTGACTGCTCGGAGCAGATGGGAGCTGAACTCAAGAGGAAAAACCTCCTGTGAGTCCAGGAGGGGGAGAACTGGAAACCTCGCTCCAAGTGCCCTTCCCCCAGCACGTCTCACCTCCCAGAGTGTCCTGTAAGAGCTCACTCTGAGGTGCAGCCTGCCCTGTGCTGCTCCTGATGGTGACACTGCAAGGAACAACTTCCTTCACCCCGCAGAACTCCCCGGGGAAGAAACGCTGCAAGCAGGGACAGAAGCTGTTCTTTCCCCCATCTCACAGAAGGAATAGCCCAGAATTAAAACCAATAACTAAAATAAAAGCATGAAATCCTCAAGACATGCATTGCTACTCCTTCAAGTGACCACATCCTGTGAAGGTGAAGAGAAACAACACCAGGCTCGCAGCACCTCCTTAAAGGCTCGGAGCGAAACCCCGAGGGCTTCAAATCCAAGCAGTTGCATTGTTTTGTTGGGTAAAGGTTTAATTCAGAGCAATCATCCTCTTTTGATCAGGAAAAAATACACTACGGACTCGGGAAAGGCTTTCCCAGTGTTTGCTGGCAGGTGGGAGTCAGCACTGAGCACTCGGAGCTGGCAGCACCCAGCAGCACACCGAGGCTGGAGGTTCATGCTAAGGCAGGAGATGTCCCCTTGCACACAGATCTCAAAGGGAAAATGAAGCAGCAGCATCAAAATACCCCCATCATAAAACCTCTCTGAATGGTTTTTGCTGCTCTGTGGTAGAAAGTCATTATGCAATATAAATACGTTTGAACGGGCGTTAGGGTAGGAGGGAATATTGCTGTTCATGCCCTGGAAATTCCAGATGCTTTTGTTCCAAATTGCTTTTGAGGGATGGCAACATGGAAAGTTGTTGTCCCTCAAATCTTTGTGATTTATTTAATATTTTTCCAACGTGGAGATTAGGAGCCCTGCCCCAGGAGTCAATGCCCTTTAGCCAGGAACGGCCATCCCTCAGGGGCCAAAGCCAGGGCGATTAAAAAGAGCCGAACAGACACTAAAATTGCTCAAAAAGGAAACATTTTCTTAGTCTGAGATCCCGATGGCCAAGTCAGAGAGCGAGAGCGAACGCCTCCAGCTCGCAAACGACAGTGATTGCTCCAAAAGGCGGCCCCACCCTTCGCTATGGCAACACTAACACACGAGTCCTCCGTTCAAGGACACGGTTGTCCTCCACTTGAATAATGCAAAATCCTCACTGAACGTCCCTCAGAGGGGCGCTGATGGCCACCACATCGGGATAAATTTGTTTTTATGGAATGAAGGCAGCAGCCACACAAAATGAGCTTTTTTGTGAACAGGCAGGCTCTGGCAAGTATATTTACTTTGCTTATTCTCCACACATGAAGTGGAACTGAAACAATTAAACCAGTTTGAAACCACACCGTTTGTTATTGTGAGGAAGGCCATGCACGAGCATCTTGCTGATGCTGAGATATGCCCTTTGCTGGTCTGTTGTGAGTCAACAAAACCCAAGTCCCCCAAACACAATGCAGCAAGTCAATCAAAGTGGGGTGCTAACCCAAAGAAGGCGGAATTTGAATGTCTAGAGGTGCAACAAAAATGTCGGTGACTATTTAAAATTAGTGCAAACACAAGAGTTAAGCGTTTCACTCACTCCCATCACCATCTGCCAGTGCTGTTCACAGAATATGAACAGAATGTGGAAATAACTCAGATTTCCTGCACTTCTTCCTCCACAAAGCTCTTTGAGCATTGCTCCAGGAGGCACTTCCCAATCCAACCAGTTCCATTCATGCCAGGTTTTAAACAGATTATTTAGAGAATGCAGCAAAAATCGCTATCAACCTCCTCAAAAGGTGACCTTATTCTCTTCAAGATAAATAATCCTTCGTGAATAAATAAAAATGTGTTCTAGGCCTGGTGCGTTGGCTCAGCACTGTCACATGTGATGCCAGGCAGTGCATGGTGGGGAATGATGACTTAAAGTCCTGAGCTGATCCTGTGTTTTATGTTTATATCCATGGAATTCCCTGTTTGGGTTGAAAGCCTGAGGACAACTTAATTCACACTTGCACACAGTGTCCACAAAGAATCCACATCCACAAGGCTCATCCCAGCCACATTTGTTCTCTGACCATGCCTTGATTCCCCAGCGTGGCTCTGAGCCTGTGGGACAGCTCAGGGCTCCAGTGGATTTATCCCTTCACCTGCAGCTGGGCAGGTGTGCAGTTAAATGACTCCAGGTGGGTAAAACCAGCAGTCAGAGACTCATCAAAACGCTTTCTGATAAAAAGATGAAGTGGAAATACAAGCCAAGTATTGGAGATTTCAGGGAAAGGGAGAGATTTGCAAAGTAGGCTGGACCCAAACCCCTGCATCTGCCAGTCTGCAGTTAAAGGCTTCAGCTCAATTAAAACAATTCGTCTGTGGAATAGTTTTACATAGGCTTAAAAAAAGTCATTTGTCAGACTTAAATTGCTCAAGAAGAAAATCATCTGGAGTGCACAGCCCTGTCCCAAATCTAACACTTGTCCCCTCCAAGGACAGGAATATTTCTGAGTTTGGGGTGGGAAGCGCCTTTCCCCACGCCGGAACTCAGATTTCATCTGGGCCCACCCCGTGTTCTTGCTGTAGATGATGAAAGAACCTTTCTCTGTGTTTTTCTTGCTCTCCAGTCACTGATGTGCATCTTTCTGCCACATTTTTCCCAACACAAATGCAGAGATCTGAGGAAAATCAATGCCTACGTGGGAGAGCAGAGCTGAGGACACAGTTGCTGTTAAATTGCTTTGCTCTGGATGTGCCCGGGTTTGCTTTGCTGTGCCCTCGCAGCCAGACCCACCCTGCAGCGCTGGCTAAATACAGAGCTCAGCACACCAAAAGCAGTGCAGCGTCTCAAGCCACATCCTCTCGTGCTGCCCTTCACCTGTGAGGAGCCAGGCGAGGGGGTCTCACCCTTCCCTGCACAAATCTCTCGGTGCGGGGGCTGGCACTCCTTGGAACCCACGGTTTTCTGCCCAGCGGGAAAATTTACAAGAAGTCCCCGCTAATCCTTCGGGCAGGACAGGAGCACTGATCTCTGTGCGTGGCACAGAAAGAGAGTGCACTGCCAGAGGGGACAAACGGGACGTGGGGACCTGCGAAGCGCTGCTGAGCCCGGAATGGCTCAGGGAAGGAGCCCAGGAGCAGATCCTGCCTCTGGAGCCTGTTTCTCCCAGCCGCAGCAGTCTGGGGATTCCTGCAGCAGCAGGGCAGTGGCAGAGCTGCTGCAGAGCAGCCCGAGGGCAGGCGCAGGCCCCGGGCAGTGACCTGGGATGTGGCCGAGTTCCTCCTTCGGCCGCAGCCTCCAACGTGACAGCCGAGCTCGGAGTGTCGCAGTTCCTCATCCCCAAACCGCAGCCGGGGGGAGCCGCTCGGGGCGGCGGGGGAGAGGAGCAGCTCCCGGGGGCTGCAGGAGCTGCGGGGGAGAGGGAATGGCCCAGCTCTGCTCAGGGCGTGGGGCAGGGGGCTCCCGGTCCGCGCAGAAAAGCAGGTCCATGTGTGCCCCGCAGCAAAGGCACACATGGGGAATTTCTGCACTTTCGCTGCACAATATTTAGGGCTCCACAAATCAAAGAAGGTTGTGGTGCATTAAATGTATCCTGAATGAGGCCCAGGTTACTTTTGCTACAGATCTGAGGAGGTGGAGGGGAAAACCTGTCTTATTCCAGCCATACCTCTCAAATATTGTGCTTTCAACACTCCTGCTTTCTCCCTTCCTTTCTGACATTCACCTTTTCATTCCCTCTTTCTTTCCTCTTTCCATTTTCTCTTCCTGCCCATCTCCTTCCCTCCCCCTTCTCTTGAGACCCTTCCAAACCTTGCACTTGTCACAAGCTGCAATCTAAGGGAGACAGTTTCAGTTCCTGCCCGTTTGCAGCTTTGTTCTACCCAGGTCAGCAAAATAAAAAAAAAAAAAAAAGGGAAAAAAAAAAAAAGAGAAAAAAAAGAGAGAAAAAAAATAAAAAAAACACTTTTAAGACGAGCTCAACACCCCACCCAGCCAGGCGATAGGCATCTTTCGAAATCCTCCAACCCAAACACACCCACAGCGTCTCTCGCTTCAAGGCTCCTCTGTTCGAGCGGCTTCTGTTCCGCAGCGCTCCCTCAAGAAGAGCCCGTCAGAATCATACTGGGGTCCCCCAAAGCCAGCCCTGGGCTTGGAGAAGCCCCTCGGGGAGCTTGGACAGGCTCGGTTTATCTTTCCAGGGACTGAAGGAGCGGCCGGTTGGCCGGGGGACAGGAGGGGGAACTGCTCTCCCAGCCGCAGCAGCGTCCCTGGTTGCTCAAGGCCACCAGAGGTTGGTGGTTTATTTGCCACACTCTGCTTCCCTTTCCCCCAAGCCAGGGTGATGTTTCTCCTCGAGCCCGGGGTTTTTTCCCCGCCAAAAACCCAAAAAAAGCTTCTGGAGGAAACGCACGGGCGACCACCAGAGCCAGAGCGCCTCTCAGCCGGGGCCGGGCGAGGGACCCGGGCCAGGGGCACACGCACGTCTGGGGCAGCTCCGAGCCACGCGGGGACAGGAGCTGGCACTGCCCCGGAGCCGGGCACGGCCCCGGCCCCTCCTCGGCCCCTGGCGCAGGGCTGCGAGCCGGCTGCGAGCCCCGAGCACCGGGCAGGCGACGGGAGAGCCCCGAGACGCGGCGGCGGCGAAAGAGGAGGAGAAGGAGGAGGAGGAGGAGGAGGAGAGAGCCCGGCCGGAGCCGGCCCCCAGCCCCGCGCCCCTTCCCAGAGCCCCCCCAGGCAGAGGGGACCCCCAGCCCCTCCTGCCCCCTTACCTTAATAGTGCCGTCCATCGGGAATAACTTCCAGCCGGGACCAGCAATATTCCACACATTGACCCGGTTTAGCCTGCGACTGACGCCTCCTGAAGTTTTTTATCCTTCTCTCTCTTTTCGCTCTTCTCGCTGCCCTTCCAGCGGTTTTGTTGCTCTCTCCGTACCCCCTCTCCCCCTCTCTCCCTCCCTCCCTCCCTCTCTCTCGGTCTCTCTCTTTTTTTAACTTTGGTTGTTGCAGCAGAGCGAAAAAGAGACAGTTAACCGGATGAAACGTTTTTTTCTGCTAATTTTGGGAAGTGAAGTCACTCGAGGAGGAAACCTTCGTCTCTACGCTGGTCCTGCCTTCTTGATGAAAATATATATATTTTACATACAGGATATTTGCTCCATTTAGATAAGAAGGGGCAGAACAATAGCCACCTCTGTCGCAGCTCTTGTTTGTCGCTGGGACAGCCCGGCCAGCGCAGACCTTGCCTCGCACCCCAGCCCGTGTTAGCCAGCCTGTGTCATCCCACAGTTTAGTTTAACATGGGGTTTTGCCATTTTTTTTTTTCTTTTGGCTGGAGCAGCTTTAGCCTGACTCACTGAATTTCCGTCTCTTCCCACAGATTTTTTTATTAATGCGTTTTCCAGTCAACGGGAAAAATTAAGGGGAGAAAACCGTAAATGCAACTCGGTGACGGCAGGCGGAGCGAGAAAAGAAAAAGTCTGGCGATTAAAACGTATTTAAATCACATTTCGAGCCCTCTCCTTCACGCCTCCCAGCGCGGAGCGTGAGCCGAGGGTGCAGCCCCTGCCAGGAGCGAGCGGTGAGTGCAATAACGCAGGACAGACAGACGGCCCCCGCGATCAAACACAGGCTGCGGATGGGGCTGCGGGCACGCCGAGGCTCCTGGCCACTTTCGCCCCTTCCCCTCGCTCCCACCCGTCTCGCGGGGTGGGATATGGGGCTCGGAGGGGAAAACACTGGGATGGATGGTTTTCCGTCGTTCCTTTCAGGTGCCGGGAGTCCTTTCCCAGCCTCCTCTCACAGTGCGAGCTCCTCGCTGAGATGTTAAACCCCACTCAGGGCGGGGGGGACACCCCCCCCGGTCCAAAAGGACAAAACCTCACAATAATTATCAGAACAGCCGAATTTACCGCTCCGGTGCCGTGTCCCGGCGGGCACAGCAAACAAAACCCTCAGCCAGCAGCCTTCAAACCTCACTTCAGACCTGGCGAGCCCCTGACGTGCAGTTCTCCCTCTCATCCAAATGGGAGCGAGCAGCGGAGGAGAAACGCGCGTTTCCCTTTTTCCGGGAAAAGCCGAACCCTGCCAAAGGAGCCGGGGAAGGGAGACAATACCCGCCTGTGCAGCTCCCCCGCTCCCCCGCCCTTGCCAAAATAACCACGGCGGAACACATCATGCAACAGCCGGGGCGTCCCTTCTGCCCCACTTCCACAAACCGGGGACAGAGCACGGGGGAAACGAGGGGGAAGCCGAGAAAGGAAAGTGTCAGGGCAGGGGGACACCCTGCCCGTCGGTGAGAGCGTTACCTTGTCCAGTGCCTGCTGAGTCCGGGCTTTTTGTTTCCCCCTGTCTTTAGTCCAGCCACGGGCAGGGGGGTGAGGGGACGCAAAATTGTATCCAAAGTTCTCCTGCCCCTGCCCCTTCCAAAAGGGAAATGCAATAATGCCACCAGTGTTTCTACCCGGCTGCGGCAGAGGTGCCTTATTAATACTTTATTTCTCCCAGCCCGAAGCTGGCAGGAGAGAGCCGCAGATCCCCCTTGCCCCTCCCTCCCCTCCCTCCCCCTCCTCTGAAATTAGCCTCATCAATTCAGCTACAATTTTTCAGTTCGGATGCAGACACGGGGCTGAACGTGACCAGACCTGGAGGTTTTTGGCTCGCTGCTTGCCAGCGATTGAGGCCGCCTGCAGCCGGGAGGTGAAGGGGGAGCGCAGGGACAGCCCGGCCGCCTCCCCTCGCCCCGCGCCCCCGGCCTCCCCCGCCCGCTCCGCGGTCCCGGGGTCTGCGCCGGGGTCCCCCGAGAGCAGCACATCTGGATGCTGCTAGCGGGGTCAGGTCCCCCCTTGCCTAGGGCCACAAAACTGGAGTTCAATTAAAAGAAATCACGGTTAACCCTTTGCTTTCCTCATTCCTCTCGCTTTTCCCTGCCCTCTGTCCTGTCCCCCCGGCGAGGCTCCGGTCCGGGCTCCCCCCTCGGCGTCCCCGCATGGCGGGAGGCTGCAGCCACCAGGAAAGCGAGAGGCTGAAGGGAAGAGTGAAACGCATCCTTTCAAAACCCAAATGGTTTCCTCTCTAGACAGCGTCCCCACCAGCCCCGACAAGCAACGCGGGTGGGGGGTGAGGGAGAGGACAGGCTGAGGATCTAAACCGCGAAAGGAAGAGGAAAAAAATCCCCTGGCAGCAGCCTCTGTCACCCACGGACCTCACAGGGCACTTAGAGCTGGGGCTGCGGGACGGACAGTGGGGGAGAGCCGGGGGTCCGGGAGCGGCGGGGGAAACCACCCGAAAACGGGCCCAGCTCACGGGAGAGGAGCCCAGCACCCTCAAAACCCCCTGAGCCCAACACCCTGAGCCCAACATCTCCAAAGCCCCTTCGCCCAGCTCCGGGCTGAAGGGACAAACGAATCCAGCCCCCGCCGCGCATCCCCGGCGCTCCCGAAGACGGGAAGGTGCCAAACAGACCCCCCGTCATCCCACCGGGAGATATGTTAGGAACCCAGCTCTGCATTTTATGGCCAGACGGGCACCGTGACCCGCAGGGGCTCGTTTTGCGTGTCTGGGGATGACCCGAACGGAGCCTGCTCGCGTCACTCGTGATCCCGGCTCCGTCAGGGATGCTCCGTGCTTTACCTCCTGTGTTTGGTCCAAAGCAACATTTGGGAGAATCCAAGAGATAAGGGAATGAGCGAAGGTGTTACACACTCTAAAGAAAAGCCGAACAATCTGCTATTTTCCTCCCAAATAACTAACAATTGAAGCTTTGCTTTATTTTTTCTTTCTGTTTTTTTTTAACCGCCCCCCCAAAAAAAGAAAAAAAAAGAAAAAAAAAGAGACAACCCTCAAAACCAAACCCAAAGCCACCCTTGAAGTTATGCCAAACTTTTTGGAAAAGGCTGGAATATTCATAACCTCCGTGCGCCAAGCTCTGAATCATCCTAGGTGGTTATGCCGTGACACTGGGTATTTAACTGTTATTTAGCTGAGTATTTAACTGTTATTTAACGGAGTTCTTAACTGTTATTGAACTGCATTTAACCAAGAAGAAGGGAGCCGGGACGGGCAGGGGAAAGCCGGGCACGGGGCTGAGCGATGCGCGCCGCTCTGGATCTGTTGCTCGCCCTTTGGATGCACATGTACATCCAAAGGATGTACAGCAAAGGAATTAGGCTCTGTTTAATGTGGTCACCACCAGACATCTGGAGAACCATTTGATCTTGGCAACCACGGAAGATTTCAAATGCTTACATCGAGACAGGCTGGTAGAAATCAGTTACTCCTCAATTACTATTATTATTTTTTTTTCTTTCACTCCGTTAATGAACGGAACGGAATTGTCGAGCGGCGTTTTTAATTAGTTCAATATTGATCTCAGGCGCTTGGCACGTCCCCACCTCCTCTCCCCGTCCTCAGCGCTGGGTCCCAGCGGCTGCAGCCCCACACGGAGAAGGTGAAAACGCCGCGTTTGGCGCGACCCGAACGAAAGGAATGAGGAGCCACTGGGGGGATGTGGCCTGGAGCTGTTTCGTGTCCAGACCCACAGGAGTTTACCCTCGGTGCAGTTCGGTGCCAGTGCCTCGCAGAACCCCAAAGATTTGGATTTTCTGTCTGTCACCCACGCGTGATTAGCGGGCATCGCTTCATAATTAAAACCGTCCGGTTATTCCGTAGGAATACACACAATGAAAACCTTCCCGAGCCCCAGTGCAGGTTGGGAATCTGATTTTCCGAGGGTGGGAGAGGGGATTGGCTTCTGTCACCCTCTCTGACCGCAGCAGCATCAGCTGAGCTCTCGTTGAGCCCAGCCTGGAACTGTCGCTGGGAACTAACGCGGTGATAGGGGAGGGGAGCTCAAAAAAACCCCAACATCCCCGCCCTGGCTTTGTCACTAGAAAGTGCCTCATTTCCCGCTAACTGTGACCAAGTGTCCCCTTTTTTAAACGAGCTTTCAATACACGTGCGTACACTGTGTGTATCATATATCGGATAATACTTTCTAGATAACTTACTGCACATTCTATTCTCTCTAAACGTGTGTACAATTCCCATCATTCTGTACTCGCAGGGGGCCAGAGTTTATCCCGCTCCAGCCTTCACTGGAGGGAAACTCTCCCCCAGCTCCAGTGAACGTTTAAAATCCCCGGCTCTGATTTTCCTCTGGCACCGACCCCGCCGCAGAAAGGAAAACGCGACGTGTTTGTTTATTTTCTAGCCCCACATTCTTACAAGCAAAAAAGCCCAAACTGCAGCCCTGGGATTTGATCCCCAGAAACGAATCCCAATTTTAGACCCAACTAATTGGGCAAACCTCCGCTTTTCAGCTGCAGCAATAAAAGGGAATCAGGAGAGTGTTCCAGCCGCAGAACTGAAGGATCGGGTCCCTCCTCCCTCCAGGAAGAGCCCAGGAGATCTGGGAACCTGAAGCCGGGAAGTTATTCCCCGCTAATCGGTACTAAGTAAAACATAATGTCTTAAAAGTGGGGTGGAGAAGACGCAGTAGCTTTGAAGCTGCATCGAAACGAGGGGCGAGCGGGGCGAGCGGTGTCCTGGCTGCTTTTATTTGAGTTCCATGTCCCAATAAAACAGCCCCCGCCCTCCCTCCCTCCCTCCCCCATCCCGCAATTATTGAAAAGCTGAGGCACAAAAAACAAAAATACTGAAGGCCAAAAAAACAGACTGCAGTGCACCAGCTCCGAACGTCTGGCCCCTCGCTTGAGGCCATAATTAATTTGAGATTTATTTTTATTGGAGAACCCAGTCTCGTCTGACCTTAGCCAAACAAGACTTCAGCGAGACCCTTGATGCGCTTGAATGGAACAGAATATTTCTCTCTAACTTCTCTTCAGGCGGCCGTGCCTGCTTTGAATTTGTTCCTCAGACTTCATATATTTGGAGATTTACAGGAAAGATTTAAAGCATTTTTCCCCTTTAGCATTCACTTTCTTTTCTTCCCTTTTTGCTCTCCTTTCCCTCCACACCTCCTCTCCTTCTAAACACGGGGCTGGGAGAGCATAGGGAGGGCTGGAATACAGAATTCCCCGGATCCAGCATATTGGGAGGGGGGCGTTTTTCTGTAAATTGGGAAAGAATGGAGCCATTAAAAGGTCGCAGAGCTGGGGAGGGGGGTGGCTTGCTGCTGCCTAAAGACAGAGGTCACTGGAAAAGCTCGTCCCTTGTGCCCGGGAGTCTGGTTTATTTTAGAAAGCTCCAACACGCCACAATTCCAGGAGAAAAACAACTTTTCTCCCACCTCCACTTAAATTCAAGCCATTTCTTGAAGGTGAAGCGGGGAAGGAACAATGCCAGCCCTTCCCCACGCAGCGCGGGGGCTGAGCACGGGAAAAGGCAGGACACGGGGACATGGAGAGGGATTTTTCGCTTTGAAGTAGAGAGGTCGGTGCAAACAAGACCTAAATCCTTAAGCACCAAATTATCATAAAGCGTTAATCAACCACTTGCTAAAGTCCGACAATTCAGCAGCGATTGTGCCCCGAGAAATGCGTGTCAAAAAGGAAAATGAAGAGGAACGATTGGGTTTACACGTAATTAGTGGTCGCGGAGGGTGAGTGACGTAGGAATTCACGGCAGCTCCTGCCCCCGAAGCTGCTGCAGTCGCCACTTTCTCTGGAGGTGCCTGTCCCCTCCTCCCGAGCCCAGGGGAGAAGGACTGGAGCCCGCCGGGATGCCAGAAATGGGGAAAAGGGAAAAAAGAATAAGCAGAAGCGGATAAAGCGCTGGAGGATGCACTCAGTGGGAACATCAGCGCCCGGACGGGGAAAACCAGTCCAGGGAGGCTTTGGTTTTCCCTTTGCTGCCGGGCTCAGGTTCTCCGGCTGTTCCTGGGAACACGGGCAGGTTTCTGCCCGCTCCACCCGCGCATCCTGAGCACCTGCGGCTGAGCCCTCACGGATCTCTGCAGCGCCTTCTCCTCGCTCGGTCCACCAGGCAGCAATCCCGCTGCAAAGCGAACGAAATCCCTGGATATTCTTTCCTGGCAACCTGTCCTCTGCTCCTGTGCAGCGGGAAAGGGACGTGGCCGAGCCAGGGTTTGGCAGTGCCCGCTCCAAAGAAAACTTCACCGTTTTGTCCTTAAAAAAAGAATTTACCCCCTCTCTCTTTAGGGCTTCTGTAAACTTTCCAGGCGGAGGGAGAGCAAGAACAAACCCAATATTGTTCCCAGCCACGCAGCCCCTTTTCCCTCCATGAATATCCTTCTTTGTGCTGCACTACAAACCTGATGGCTGAGCTAAACCCGGGCTGAAAGCGAGAACCCCGCGCTCGCACAGAGGTTCCTTCCCGGAGCAAAACCCGTCTCCGTGCCCTTCCCGAGGGCTGGGCACCGCTTTCCGCAGGAGCTGGCAGCAGGACTGCTTGGGTCGTTCCGGGCACGGCAGAGGGAAGGAGAGGAAGAGCGGGGCTGAGCCGGGACAGCCGCTCCTCACCGCCCGCTCCTCGCCTCCTTTCCCCAAGGACCGGCCCTGCGGAGGCTTGCCTGAGCTGGTACCTGCAGTGGGAGCTCCCCCGGGAGCAGGAAAAGGGGCTCCGGGAGCAGGGAAGGGGCTCCGGGAGCAGGGAAGGGGCTCCGGGAGCAGGAAAAGGGGCTCCGGGAGCAGGGAAGAGGCTCCGGGAGCAGGGAAGGGGCTCCGGGAGCAGGAAAAGGGGCTCCAGGAGCAGGAAAAGGGGCTCCGGGATCAGGAAAAGGGGCTCCGGGAGAAGGAAAAGGGGCTCCGGGAGAAGGAAAAGGGGCTCCGGGAGAAGGAAAGGGGCTCCGGGAGCAGGAAAAGGGGCTCCAGGAGCAGGAAA
>VZTG01000762.1:69462-80328 GCA_013397845.1 Melanocharis versteri | reverse complement strand
GTCAAGGAAAGGGAAAGCAGCGCCAGGAGCGGAAAAGGAGCTCCAGGAGCAGGAAAAGGGGCTCCAGGAACAGGAAAAGGGGCTCCAGGAACAGGAAAAGGGGCTCCAGGAGCAGGGAGGGAGGGAGGCCAGCTCACCCCAGGCTGCCTCGGGGAGGGCAGGGCACGGGAAGCGAAAGCAGAAGCGCTGAGTGTGCGAGGAGGAGGCGATAAAGGGGGACATGAAGCGTTTGGATGTTGCCCAAGGGCAGAAGAAAAGCGCGGGTGAATAATGAACCCCCCAAATAATTCTTGTGCCGCCTTTACACACATGTGAAACCACAGACTGATGGGGCAGGAGGGGAGCAAGGGCTGCTGTGGCCCGGAGGAGCTTGTGGCAATGGTAATAATTAAAAAATCAGAATTCAGAGGTCATGTTGCTTTGCTTATGGCCCTAATTCTTTCCATATCCCTCCAGTCAGGATTCCAGTGCTGTCTTCTTTTAAAATTTAATTTCCCAATTATATTCCATGTTTCATTCTCTAAAGTCAAGTCCTCATGTTTAGATGAGATTAGCACCCTGACACACTGTGAATTATTAAATACTTGCAGTTCAGTCTGTCCCTAATGGTCTGAGGAATAGAAATTCTTCAACAGTTATGCAGAATAAGCCCTGAAGGATCAAAATTATTTTTTATTTCTACAAATTGCCAGCCCCCCATTGAGTTAAGGCCCCTACAAGAAGTGGGTATGAGAGAGAAGCTTGGGTTCCCCTGTCAGGAGTTCTGTGGGATTGGGTTCCCCTGTCAGGAGTTCTGTGGGATTGGGTTCCCCTGGCAGGAGTTCTGTGGGATTGGGTACTCCTGGCAGTTCTGTGGGATTGGGTTCCCCTGTCAGGAGTTCTGTGGGATTGGGTACTCCTGTCAGGGGTTCTGTGGGATTGGGTTCCCCTGGCAGTTCTGTGGGATTGGGTTCCCCTGGCAGTTCTGTGGGATCTGTTATGAGTGCTTTCAATCCCCCCTCCGTGCTGTGATGGAAATCGAGGTTACAGCACTGAGAGGCTGATCTCCAATCTGAGTGACTCCACATAAAAATCCTCGTTAAAACAAAGCATTTTAGAATGAAATCCTCCTCTGCCTCCTGCAGCTCCCTCACCTCACCTCACCTCGGCCCTCAGCTTGCATTTGGAAAGCCATGACAAGAACCCCGTGGCCTGAAGGTGCTCCCAGGATATTTGGTGAATGTGTTCCTCCTGGGAATTCCTGTGGAACACCCTGTAGCCACCCGCTCTGGGCTCCAACCCAGAGAGACGAGGCATTTTCTGTGCACGGCACAGAGCAAACCTGAAGTTGATGCACACTGTCCATCTCTTGGGGAGGATTTGTAGAAAAGATCAATCCCAAACTCTCTTTTTCTGGTGGGGGTGATGTACACATCCCACAAAAGTAACGAAGAAAATACTTCTCCCATAAGACAGCAAATAAGATTTTGTGGAGAAGGAATGACATGAAAAATAATAAGAAGAAGCAAAATAGGCACAGAAAGAGAGAAGAATTGGGTCTCAATCATCTCTCAATCTTCTGCTTTTCAAACTTCGTGCTCCCCAGAGCGTGGGGAGCCCTCCCAGGTGGGTGTGGGGCAGGAAGGGGAGGAAGGCAGGGTGTCTCAGCGGGAACAGCCCCTTGTTCAGCCGCAGCCACCCTCCAGAGATGGGGAATGCAGCAGTGAGAGTGGAGGTGCCCTGCTCGGGAGCACTCCACCAGGGAGGGGATCCACACCCACATCTCCCACTGCCTGGAACATTCATCAGTCCCAACTCTGCTGTGGATCAGTCAGGCACTCTCAGAACCTCCCTGTTGCCTCTGGGTGCGTTTGAGTCACTGGAAGCTGCCACCAGACTCGGAGGGGCAGAGACTGACCTCACCCGTGTGTTTAAGGTTCAAACTTCCCTGAATTTCACCACATTCCCACTTTTATGAACAGCTCTGAATGAGCTGCCCCAGTACCACTCGGCCCCACTGGGACAGGCTGCCCAACTCAAACCATTAAGAGCCAGTGGCAGACATTTCCTTTGTCTCCAGAAGACTTTGGATCAGACTTCATCAAAATCCTGCTGATTTTTTTAAGCGCAGGGACAAATCATTTCCCCGGTGCCATTGGTGTGGAAGGAGCTCTGCAGACAAAATAGCAGAGACAGAATCCTCACCCAAAATAACGCCAGTTGAGGAGGAAGGGTTGTGTTAAAGGCAGAGTCCAGCATCCCACAGCTCATCCCTCCCTCCACACTGAGTCCCACCTGGGGAGCTCTTCCTGGTGGATACAGCACAAACTTCTGGGAACAGAGCTCTGTCCCAGCCTTTTGCCTGCAGGACTGCACTTCCTGAGGAGGACACAGGTAGGGACAGGCTCCCTCAATCCTGCTGGAATGTTCAGTTATTCAGGCCTGGGTCTCGGTTCCACTTAATTCCAAAGGAATTTTACTCCTAGCTGGAGCAGCCCTGGATCTGCCTCCCATCCCAAGGCAGTGCCACCACCCCAGAGGATGTCACAGCCTTCATGTCCCACTGCAAGCAGAGCATCCCGGAGCATTTCCCACATCCCCCAGCTCCAAAGGCAATCAGTGCCACAGCCAGCCACACACCGGCGAACATCTTCCTTTGCCTAGACTTGGAGGGGATTTGCCTTCCCCAGACTGGAATTTCAGCTGTTTTCCCCAGTTTCTGTTGTTCCAGAACCTGGTCCAGAGCTGTGCGAACTTAATGAGCAAAATTAACTCACCAACCTTCCCTGAAACACCGAGATGGGAGTGGATTTTGGGGGATATCAACCCAATGGGGAATCCTGCCCATTCCTGGTTGGATTTGTTGTAGGAATGTGGAGCAGCTGCACACGCTCACCCAAAGCCACATGATCTGGGATCATCCCAAAATTGCGTTTCCACTGCTAATTGTCCCAACAAGCTGCCCAAACCGAGCCATAACCTCGGGATTATTCACAGGAATCATTCAGTGGATCATCCCCAATAATGTGGATGCACATGAAAATCCTGATTGGGGTCACAGATCATTGACTGAGGGAAAGGGGAAAAAAAGAGAGACCAAATTCCTGTAATAAATTATTCATTACAAATTATCCACCCAGCTCTAGTTAACACCCTCCTGTGTTTCTTCAGGGACAGGAGAGGCTTGTGGTTTAGATTTTCCCTAAGTGCTGCTGCATGCAGGGTTTGCCTCAAACGTGTAACCCAGATGTCCCAGGCTTGGTTTATTTACATTCTTGGGAACTGTTGTGAAAAAAACCCTATATGATGTCAAATATAATATAGAGCTCAACCGAGGTATAAAGGGACAAGGCTGTGCCAACCCTGCTTTGGTTTTTGTTTTAATCTTTAAAAAAGGTAGAGGCAGAAGCGGCCCATCAAAATACATTGTAAGATCCATTTTCTAACTTAAAATAAATAAATATATATATGCAAACAAGTACTTAGAGTGTAAGATCTGGTAATATCAGTTAAAAACCAAAACAACTGAAGTTAATTTTTCCTGCTAAATTGCATGGAAACACTCGAGGAAAACCACCAGGAGCACAGAAAGAAATCCCAGAATTACAGAGCACTGCCTGGTGTGACAACCCATTGCTTCAGCAACTGAAAGAGGTGTTTGCCTTTAACTCATTCAATATTTTCCCCCTCTAAATCCTTTCTGAAATGGACCTTTCAGAAACCACACGACTCCACAGATCGTCCTGCACCTGGAATTCAGGAGCTGGCACGGCAGAGAAGAGAAATGAAATTTAGCTCTGGTTCAGGACTGAGGGCTCTGGGAAAGCAGAAAATTTGAATGAAATTCAAGGAACCACTATGACAGAACGCTGGGATATAACCCGGTAGCACAGCCCCGCAGTTGTGTTGGTTCCAGAGCAATAAACCAGGATCACGCTGGAATTCAGGACACCCTGATGACAGGATAACCCAGCAAACCCAGCATGGATGCAGGAGGAAAGACAAGCCCACTTGAACTCGTTGTTTGTCCCTGATGACACGACTTTTGACTCAACCCTGCACATTTCCGAAAGAATAAATTTGATATTTCAGTCTCTAGCCCCTCTCCCACTGAAGGTCAAGGGATTTTTTTTCTGCTGAATTCAGTAAGAAAGGGAATGGGATTTTCAACCAATACAAATGACTGTGAATTTGGGAGGATTGTAATTTTTGACATTACCTGTTTAAAGATGCTGTCATGTCTTACCTTGACGTAAGACGAAGTGTCTGGTACAGTCTGAAACATCCTTACTTGTTTATTAGAGGTATTTAAAGGTCCTAAATTTGACCTGAAATAAATCATAAAAATACCCCAAGTCATATATATGCATATAGAAAAGTAAAGGAAAACACCCTGGTTTAAATAGTAAGATTGGTAATAAAATTTAGAGGGGAATGATCAAGCATTTAAGTGCAACTTTTAAAGAACAGAGAACCACATCAACACAGTAACTAAAATCAAGTAAGAGACTCAGAGAGCAGGAGTTTATTTCTGGTTTTTAATACCAGTTTGGTTTTTCCTTTGGATTCCCCCTCCTCCTCAGGAAAAGAGCCTTCTTCACTTTTGACCAGAGCAGAGGGGAAATGTTTGACATTTGATTAACTGAATTTCTTAGCCAACAATTAAAAGCCAGCTGAAATACTCGTGTTTTCATGTCGAGCCTAGTTAACCCCATTGACTCGTACCCCAAGGTTTCCCTCGGCTGAGTGAGGGGCAGTTGCCTTTCCTGGCTCATTGAAACCATCCCGAGCCATTAACCCGCCGGCCCCGACTGATTTAAGGAACCTTCCTCACCACCAATAATTAAACCATAAATTAAAAAATATTCCGAAAGGAAGCAGCGCTGCAAATATTAAAAGAACCCTCGGGGTTGTCAATCCCGTTTCAATTTCGGGTCCTGCTCAGACTCTATCTCAGACTCCAGGCACCTCATCTGTTTTTCTGTACTCCTAAGACTTGATGAGCTCCTGATGAACAGGGTTTTTTAATTTTGCCTCCAACCCCCAAAGTCGTCACGACAGAGAGGCAGAGATTAACAACGATGGTGAAAAATGTGATGGTGTGTGGGAAAACAGACCCGCAGCCACCAAAACATCCGAGAACCGATTTTATTTGTCCTCCCCGCTCCTCTCGGGGTCTTCAGTCCTTGTGGAACGCGCCAGAAAACAATTAGCTAAGTGTAATTAGTGCATCATTGAGAAACACAAGCATCCCCAGTCTGCCGCTCCTGAGTGCTGCGGTTCTGTCCCGCTTTCCCGGGGTGGAAGGGAAGAGTCAGACATGTACCCGGGGATTGCCAGAGGAAAGCGGTCCTGCGGGATGGGGAAGATGCGCCGGGAGCCGCGCACGGGCGGCCCGCACTCCAGGGGTGCCGGGTTGGGTTTTTCCAGGCTCCCGAGGAAAAGCTGTGGGGTCCTGACTGCGCCCTCGGCGCGGTTTGTGCGGGTCTAATCCGAGCCAGCGCCGGGGTTAATTACAGAACTGCGTTAATGAAGCTGCCCGGCCGCTGGAGCTGAGACCCCGCAGAGCCCGGGGACACTCCCGCGCCCCTGCAGCCACCGAACCGTCCGAGGAGTTAAGGGAAAGAAAAGAAGGATAAAACAAGGAAAAAACCCCACGGCCCAACCGCTGGGAAATAAAAGTTCGCTATCTGCACGTAACCCCCCTTTTAATGATTTTTAAAGTATTTATTGCGCGTCCAGCTGGCACGGGAGGGCAAGCGGCTCTAAAGCGGACAATGTGTTTCTGATAAGTACAATTCTTTTTTTCCTGTCGTCCTCCCTCCTAACACATTCCAGTTTCTTTTGCTTCTGAACTTGCGACGGGGGGTGGGGGCAGGCGGAGTGGAGGGACAAGGTAATTTTGCCTCGCCAGTAAATTTTCTGGGGTCAAGGATTCCCGTATTGGTTTCCCCCGCTCCCCTCTTTACCCCTGATTAGCGTCCCCCCCGCCTCCATTACCTCCCTGTTGTAATTACGCCTGTGCGTGTAAATAAATACATCTGCATATTTTGGAGCCAGCTCTCCGGAGTCTGCAGTGGATTATTTATCAATCGTCTCGCCCTGCCAGCGTCAGCCGCGATAGAAAAAGGCCTCTTAAACTACTTTTAGAATCGCTTATTCTTATTGCAATGATTGAAAGGACTCACCTTTTAGACCCTTTCCCCTCAGCCAGTGGCAGAGCAGTTTGTAAAGATCCAGGTTGAGACCAAAGCCAAACTCCCCACCAGCTGTGGATCACTGCCCTTGCCGCTGCAGTTTTGCAGGGAGAAGAGAGATTTAAACTTGTCGGATCCAAAGCAGCGCTGAAGTTAAAATTCCCAGCCCATCCAGACAGGCTGCATCAAGCAGGCATTTCCTCAGGGGGCTTCTGTGCTGCTCGCAGCTCCAGGACGTGCTTTGCTTTCCTTTCCCTCGCTTCTCTGCCCTCTACTTTTCATTTGATTTCCGTTTTCCCCCCTTATCAATATTCCAGCTGTTGCCTCAGATTATTCCTGGCCGTGGCACATCCTCGCCCCACGAGCCCTCCTGGCGCTATGAGCGACTTAAGGCAACGCACCAAAAAAAAAAAAAAAAAAAAAAAAAGAAAAAGAGAGAAAAAAAAGGAAAAAAGTCACAACTTTTTAAAAAACATATTGCTGAGGAGTCAAGCCGAAAAGAGACGCTGAGTGGAGCTCAAGTGCTACTTTAAATCCCCCCTTTTAAATAAGGAAGTTTCAAATATCCGTTTTTAAATCATGGTTCCTTATTTTGAGGTTTTCTTTCCTGACTCTTACCTAGAAAAGAGTTAACCCATTTCCCCCTGCAGCAGGACCGAAAGCATGACGGAGCACGCTGCAGATGCTCACGGCTGGGAAAGCGGGATGGAATCGGCTCCAAACGATCCTTTTGGACCAAGAATTCCGCATTTCTCCCTGCAAGCCGAAACCTCCAGCTCTTTTTAGCTATTTCATAAGAGCCTATCAAACAGTAAAGCGTTCAGGAGGGAAAGGAAACACATCTTCAATCCAGGGATGGTTTTTTTCCCCACTGGAGACACGTTCCTGGTGCATTTTGTCATCTCAGAAGCCTTCACAGACAATATTTTGCACTAACCTGGGCAAAAACTTCCAGGGATTTTAGTACAACATCAATTTTAAATGCAACCCTCAGAAGGGTTCCCAAAACTATTTGGAAAATGTTCTTCCATTCTCTATTCTCTTTCTCTCCTTCCCGGCTTTGCCCCAAATTCCAACATATTGAAACATTTTTCTCCTTAATAAGAGGAACATATAAAGTGAAGGGGTGAAAGGGCAACCTGGGAGCCGTGCCTTGAGCTCCGCACACAATTTACTCCCTGGTAGACGAGGCGTTTAGCATTCCTCCCAATTTCCAAGGAAAACAGACTCAGACCTGGACCCAGCGACCAGGGACCTCGCCACTTTTTAATATAGAAATTCTTCGGATTCTTTGTTGTTGTTATAATTGTTGTTTGTGGCGAGAGAAACCCTTTCCTAAGCAAGGTGAGGGGACGGGGATTTTAGGGAGGAGCTGCCTGGGGATGGAAGGAAAAGCAAAGCGACAGGAGGGACTGGCGATGTGTGCAGGCGAGAAAGGATTGGGGGAACAAACACGAGAGAAAGGGAATAGGGGGAAAACCCTCTAAAATCAACAGCAGCGCTGTCATCATTAAAGGCTTTTCAAAAATCGCGTGCACGGGGTTAGAAATGCCCTTTGCAAGCCTTCATCTCATTATTCTGCGGGGATGGGAAGAGCTCTCTGCACAGCCGAGCCAGCCGGGGACCGAACGGGCTCACGTTTCAAAGTCATCGCTCATTCTTTTCTCACGTTTCCACGTGTGAATTACACAGAACACGGCGCACAGGAGGAGCCCCGAGGGCTGCGCCTCTTCCCGTTCTCCCGGCGGGGCCGGGAACCCGCGTGTGCATCTCTGCCCCGTCCCCTTCTTTTCCTGCACTTTTAAAGCAATCTCAGCCTGGCTCCGGCGGGGACCCCTGAGCACACGCACAACCTGCAATGAAATAACCTTTAAAGGCTGGCGTTAACGGGAATTTGGGATGTAAAGCACTCCCAAGCTCAGGCGAAATGCCTGCCGCGAATCCCGAGCTGGGTTTGCTGCCCCTTGTAACCAAACCCCACAGCCGAGGGGAGAAACCCATGTGGCCAGTTCCAGCCATCCTGGGAGCTTTACTAGCCCAAAAGAAAATTGCTGGCAAATTGGAAACAGCTGTAGCGTCGGAGACTGAAAAAAAAACCCCCAACCCCACGGCCCCCCTGCTCTCCCGGGCAGGGAAAGTTGCAGGAGTTTTGTTTACACGAACATCTCGGAGGCAGAGCCCGCATTTCAACTTTTCCTCCCCAGACCGTGGGTGAGTTGTTCGTAAGCGACATTTCAGCATCCATCAGCGGCGGTGATTTTTTAAGGATGCCGATGAAATCCTTCCCTCGCTGCCGCTGCCGCCCGTGTCCCTGTCCCCTTCAGCGGGGTGCGAGCGGCACAAAACCAGCGACCTCAGCCCCGCAAAGGGTTTTATCCGGGGCGCGGGGGACCGGACAAGTGCCGCGTTCCCATCGGCCCGGCAGACAATTGCTGGAACAAACGGAACGGTGGAAAAGCTCCGAGCCCCGCAAAATGTGCTCTTTTCATGTTTTCTATTTATTAGCCACGTTAAGAGAAAACAGACTCATATGAGTCCCAAATGGAGGCAGGGCATTAAAAGAGGCATGTGAATGCTCCAGCAATTACAGCTGAATTTGATTAAAAACGTCATGAGGACTGCAAAAGCAGGAGTTACCTGATACACTCACCCCGAGGTTGCTTTAGGATGAATTATAACACAATTCATTTTATTTTAATAGGTCGCTATAAGATTAACTGTTTAAGGATGGAGCTGCGCTATAAATGTTTACATCAAACCGGAGAGAAGCAAGCTTTCCTTTCGGGTTGTTTAGAAATCATGTTTATTACATTTTAAAATTCCTCAACATGTTAATTAGGAATAAGGGGAAAGTCTGGGAAGGCAGATGGAGCTCCAGTGCTGACATGGAACCACACACAAACTGCTGGGCTTCAGTTTCTCTTTGCTGGCAGGAAAATGTGGGGTTTTTCAGTGGCCACCACCATTCCCACATGCTATGGGGAAACTATGACAACAACTTGTTTTGCCCCTGCTCCTCTCCCAGGCTTGGCCCACAATTTAATGGCACCTCAAAACCCGGGCCCGTGGCCGAGGAGAGCAGCCGCAGGTGAGGTGACCACTGTGTCCCAGTGAAATTGGCCACCACAACACCCAGATTTGGGTGTTCGGGAGGGAAAAACGGGAAGATCTGTCAGTGACCAAGGGCAGAACCTGACAGGAACGAAGGATTCCAAACACCTTCCACATCCTGCTCCCACTGCGGGGACTGGGACTTCGTGCTTTAAGGGGCACAAACCTCGTATCTCACAGGTGGGTCCGGGAGCTGGAATAAAACCGGGCTGCTGAATTCCTGGATTCAGGGAAGAAATGGTGAAACGACTGCCATGGAGAGATGTCCATCTGGGTTTGTATCTGCTGGGGAGTTTGGGGATGAGATAAGAACCCTCTGTGGCTGCAAATTCTGCCTTTTCCCTGTGCTATCTTTAAGCAGCATCTGACACAAAGGTACTTTTGCATAGCTGGAGCTGCAAGGAGCAGTTAAATTGAATTAAAATTAGCCATATTCCTGAAATTAAATTATTAGTCTGAGAGGAAAATCCTCCCTGTTAAAATTTATTTTCATTTTCCATCGATAAGAAGGGCACATTTATAATTTTAGCATGAAAAATATTTTCTGTCATAAATTACCATTGCAAAAAGGTTTAATTCAGGGAACTCAGAAAGCCCCATTTCAGTGAGAATCTGCTCTTTTATTTCCACTAATTAATTTAATCATTGGAGGCACTTTGATGAGTTCCACTGAAAATCAGCAAACCCACTATAAATAGTTTTGGGAAAAACATTTCAGCTTTGCTAAATCACTCTCTAGCAGGAAAAACACCTTTGAAATAGAATATGCTTCGCCCTAATATTAGTGATGGATGTGATCAGTGTATTCAAATAAATAATCATAAATTAGTGATAAAATCATTATCACAACACAGGGAAAGCTTTCGTTCCAGAGATAAAATGAGGGCATAGGAAAAAAGGGATTGCTGTCATTGTTGGAGTCCGTATTATTCCTGAAAAAGGAATGTTAGGTGAAGGTTCATGAATGCCCCAGGAATTTTAATTTCCTTGTTCCCTGTCTGTTTAATGGGAGCGAGAAACTTTCTCTTTTCACTGTCTGGATTTGAGGACATGTTTGGAGTATTTATTTTGAGGAGTGTTTACTGCGAAGTTACAAAAAGTGGGAGTTTGGTGTTGTTGTTAAAGTCCTGATCATTTACAAAACATCGGAGTTTCCACTCCTGTTGTTTATAAACATCCAAGGAAATGATTTACTGTCTGTGGGATGTCGTGGAACTCCCGTTAAACCAGCTGGGGATGGGGACTGGTGGGAGCCTCAATTCGTGTGGGTTTTTAGCAGTCCCTAGAGAGATCCTCCTGACGGTGTGTGGGGTGGGACGGGAGGGTCACGGTGACATTTCCTGGACAAAGAAAGCTGCGCGGACAAAAGGCAGGAAGGAAAGTTTAGGGGTGGGCTGACAAGACCTCAGACCCTGTGGCAGTGGGTTGGGCAGAGGTGGGACAGGAATCCCGGGGCAGACGGGTCTAATCCCGTAGTGGCAAAGGTGGGACAGGAATTTCATCCCTGTGGCAGAGGGATTTCATCCCTGAGTGGCAGAGGTGGGATAGGAATCCCTTTGGCAGAAGTGGGACAGGAATT
>VZTG01000762.1:41833-61048 GCA_013397845.1 Melanocharis versteri | reverse complement strand
TTTTTTTTTTTTTTTTTTTTTTTTTTTTCTTTTTTTTTTTTTTTTTTTTTTTTTTTTTTTTTTTTTTTTTTTTAATCTGGAATAGTCAAAGCTTCAAAATCGCTGATGAATGAGAAAGTGCACTTCTCACCCTGCTTGGTGGAGCTGCCTGTCGTGGGGGACTCGGCCCGTGGCTGTTCCCTGGCCTGCTCCCCCTGGGATGCTGCTGCTGACTCCCCGGGACCAGGACACATCCAGGTGTCAGGCAACGGGGGCTGGAAGCTCAGGGATGGAGACACTGCTGCCATAAATGCAAAGATTTACCAAAGGTGCTTTGTTCCTGAGGCATCCTCGGTGCCAGAGGGCTTGGCAAGGGCTGGGGTGAGGGATGAGGGCTGCCTGGGGCTGAGCCTCGGGCAGGGCAGCGCAGTGTGGGCATCCTGCCCCGGCTCTGTCTGCCTGGCAGCTCTGCAATACAGCCCCGATGCCAGCCAGGCTGGAGATTTGTGCCCAGCAGCAGGAGATTTCTCCTGGGCAGCACCACAGGGATCGTCCCCCTCCCAGGCTGACGGGTCTGTGCAGGAAACCATCATCTCCCTCCCCACACCTCTCTCTTTCCATTCCTCTCCAAAGCCATGCCCCAGGTTTTGCCCTGGAATGGACCCAGATCCCCTGAGGGGTTACTGAGGTGCTCATGGAAGCTTCCAGTGTGCTCTGGGTGCCTCCTGAACACCTGAGAAAGGAGCCTTCCCTAGGAAACTCTCCATCCCCCACAGCTCCATGCCCTTCTCTGGGCAAGCAGCACCTCCCAAGCCTGAGAGGAGGGTGGGTGATTCCTGGTGCTTTTCCTGCTGCGCAGCTCACAGCCAGAGCTTTCCTCCTGTGGGAGCCTGGGCACGGGCTGAGGCAGGAGCAGGTGCCACCCCTGCCACGGGCACAGCCCTGGGCAGTGGCCTGCCTGCCCTGGGTGTGTCTGTGTGTCTGTGTGTCTGTGTGTCTGTGTGTCTGTCTGTGTGTCTGTGTGTGTGTGTGTCTGTGTGCGTGTGTATCTGTGTGTCTGTGTGTCTGTCTGTGTGTCTGTGTGTGTCTGTGTGTCTGTGTGTCTCTGTATGTCTCTCTGNGTCTGTGTGTGTCTGTGTATCTGCGTGTCTGTGTGTCTGTGTGTCTGTGTGTCTGTGTGTCTGTGTGTCCGTGTGTCTGTGTGTCTCTGTGTCCGTGTGTCTGTGTGTCCGTGTGTCTGTGTGTCTCTGTGTCCGTGTGTCTGTGTGTCTGTGTCCGTGTGTCTCTGGAGGGGCTCCTGGCACTCCCAAGCCCTCTGTGCTGGCTGCTGTGGCTGCCGGCCCCTCTGGAAAGGGATCAGTTGGGAGCCTGGATGTCCTCACTCCCCACCTGCACCAGGAAAACGGGCACAGCTTCCAGCTGAGCTGGCTCAATGAAACAGCACTGAAACAGCAACACCTCAGGAAAAAGTGTGTTCCCTCCACTCTAGGGCTACCTCAAATATAGAAAAATCCAGGTTTCCCAGCATAACTGGGATCACAGATCTTTTCTTTTTAAGTTTCCCCACCCATTTCTGCACTCTAAATTCAGATCCCCTGCCAAGGCAACGAGGATGATCCCAGCTCCAGAGATGTTCCTGTCCCTGCACAGGGGCACAGCCAGTTCCTCTACAATCAGATTTTTCTTCATATTGACAGAAATTCCCAGCCACCCCGAGCAGGATTCTGCACTTGGTGATGTGCAGAAATCCTGGGAAATGCCTTCAGTGAGGCTGGGAGCTGAGGCTGATCCCTGCTTTAGTCAGACTCCTGCTCTCGCTCACGGCAGCTTCACAGGAACATTTCCAGCTGTGGGAGATCATTCACTGCATCCCCAAACTGCCAAGGAAAGATGCACATGGTGATAGTTTCCACTTGGCTGGGCAGCATCAGATGGGCCCTGCTGCAGGTGAGCAGTCCTGGCAGGCGAGGAGAGGGATGTGAAACTTCCCACGTCAGGCAGAGACAGGACAGCAGCACCCAGAGAAGGAAATGCTCTTTGTGCAAAGAACTGTTCTTTGGGCAAGCCAATTTCTGCTCCCTAGGCATCAAAACTCTAATTTTCCTTGTTTATTTTACCTAAGCCCTCACTCCGGGGGGATTCAGTGATGCACAGAGGGGAGTTCCGACCTGGGCAGGGGGGCAAGGAAATCAGGTTTGCTGGTGCAGAGAAATCTCTCTGCGTTTCTGCTGGGCCTTTCCAAATCCCCGTGGAGGAATGAGCAGGGCAGGCTCCAGAGGGGCTGGGGGAAGGCTTGGAGGGAATACCTGTGTATTTCAGCTGGAAGCAGCTCTGCTGTCACCTTTCTGCTGCCCCCTGAGGTCACCTGTGCAGCACGTGGCTCCCGCTGGCTCCGGCTGCGGGGACACTCTGCCCCTTCGAGGGGTTTTCCTTTGCATCCCCAGGCCCTGGTCTGTCCAGGAGATCTGCTGGAAAGCCAGCGCCTGTCACCAACACACAGCTCCACCTCTGCCGAGAGATTAATTTTTCCTGGCTTCAGACATTAGATGTATTTAGAGATAGATATTTACAGATGTCAAATCCACGCCACCGTGGCTGGGAGGTGCGAGTGCCCTGCTGTCCCTGGCTCTGCTCCGGGGATCCCTGCCCCTAGCCAGGGCTGGCATCGGGGTCCCACTCCTCGGCAGCTGCTCTGAGCAGGGTCCCAGGGCTGGCTTCAAATCCCAGCTGCAGCAGAGCTCAGCCCAAACAAGACAAAACATCCCTTCCCTGCCCCCAGCCCCACGCACGGGGCTCAGAGGAGCAGAGCCCACTCTGCTGGGGTGTGAACACCGTGAAAGAGGATCCAGACCCTCCAAAGACTTTTCCAACGTGAATAATTCCACGATTCCGTGAGTCCATGACACAATCCCGACCTGCCAGCTGTGGTTGCTGGGCTTTCCTTAACCAGCCACATGCCCTGACGTGCAAACTGGAAGCAGAATCAGGCCCCTGAGGTGGCCGGGGGTGCTGTGAGAACACAGAGGCAGGGGCGGGGTTGGGGTTTAATGTCCCGGGACCTGTCACTGATTGGCAAAGTCAGGCTGGGGAAAAGATGGGAATCTTCCCCTGGATTTACACCTGGAGTGCTCAGGGGCTGAGCTTAAATCAGTGACTGTGAACCAGCGCAGGAGGTGAGGCTGAGAACAGGCCCCATTTCAGCAGGGCTGAGGTCACCCAGGGGACAGCACCAGCCCAGGGTGTCCCCGTGGGGGAGGACACCAGCTCAGGGTGTCCCATGGGGAGGACACCAGCCCAGGATGTCCCATGGGGGAGGACACCAGCTCAAGGTGTCCCCATGGGGGAGGACACCAGCCCAGGGTGTCCCCAGCAGGGGAGGACACCAGCCCAGGCTGTCCCTGCAAGGGAGGACACCAGCCCAGGATGTCCCATGGGGGAGGACACCAGCCCAGGATGTCCCCATGGGGGAGGACACCAGCCCAGGATGTCCCCATGGGGGAGGACACCAGCCCAGGGTGTCCCATGGGGAGGACACCAGCCCAGGGTGTCCCCATGGGGGAGGACACCAGCTCAGCGTGCCCCCAGCAGGGGAGGACACCAGCCCAGGGTGTCCCCACCCAGGATTGCCCAGCACTGGTGTTTCCCTTTCAGGGGCTGTGTCCTCCTGCCTCCAGAACAGGGTTTGTTGGTTTTAGGGCTGCCAAGGCTGTGGTGTTTCTGGGTGGGCTCAGGGTCGCCCCACGGTGCTGTTCTGTGCTCGGAGCATCCTGGATCATCCCAGCAGGACCCGAGGCGTGGCTGGACACTCCTGTTTTTCCGTTCATCGTGGGTGATCCTGGGCAGGGTTTGGGCCAGGAGCCCCCGCGGCCCTGCCGTGCCCTGCTCCCCGCTGACTCCCAGATGACATTTCCTGGAGCAGCAGCGCTGGGCACGGGGCCTGTTTGCACTTTGGGATCAGCCTGCAGGAGGGGATGAGGACACTTCCTCACGCCCCAGGGACGCTGTAAATCCAGGCCCCATGGTGTCATGTGGAGAGGGAAGGGGCCCTGAGTGTCCGTCAAGACTCACGGGCAGCAGGAGGGATGCAGATCCCCATGGAGCCACCCTTTGGAATGTCCCAATCCCCCTGGAGTCCAGGGCCTGCTGACAGGGCTGTGAGTGCTCTCCCTGCAGGGCTGTCACTCCCAGCTCAGCTGTCACTGTGCCACGAGCCTTTCCTGGGAAGCCCCACCACGTCAGACAGACCCTGCACCCCGCAGGATCCATGGATGCTCCTCCTTTCCCTTTTATTTTCGGTTATTTTCTGCTGTTGTTTTTGCTTTGCTGGTCTGAGCAGATGTTCTACACATCTGGCCACAGCATGTTTGTTCCGCAGGCTCGTCTGGGCTGTTGGTGACACAGCAGCAGGGAAAGGAGCGGGAATGCCTCTGCCACATCTTCTGCTGCACAGCCCAGAGGTTGTGGTGCTGCTGCTGCTGCCCAGGGCTCCCTGTGGCTGGGGGGTGCTGGCAGCAGGTCCCAGTTAAACTGGGCAGCCTCCAGTGTCCCCAGTGCCAGGCAGGCTGGGCTTTAGGGGTGGTACAGAACAATCTGTGGGGTTAGTGCTGAGCTTTGCTCTGGCCCGTGATCCGGGAATGTGTCTCTCCAACTTGCCACGTACCAAAGCCCTGGCTGGAAGTCTTCCCTGAGGAAAGGTGGCGATGAAATACCCCTTTATTTTGTGAGTGCACAGACTTCACAGCCTCAACTGCAGAACAGAAATATTATCAGGAAACTACAAATCAGTAATATTTAGTTGCTTAAAGAAAGAGATAAGTTGCTCTCTAACAAAAGTAAATTAGGAGCATACGGTAAAACACTTGATTTTCTGCTCTGGAGCAGAAAAGTCCATTTTATGTGAGTGTTTGTAGAAAAAAGAGCTCCATTTCTGAGCATCCCTGTGTGTCACAGGCGAGCCCATGCTGTCAGCTCCAGCTGAGGGCTTGAACTGCTGGCCTGTGGCGAGCAGGAAAGGAATTATTGCACAGCCCCATTTCACAGCTCTTTTATGGAGACAGCATTGTCTGGAAGCAGTGTCTGCCTCCTTAAATATTCCCTGATAAAGCCGTGGCTCGCTGCTGCAGAAGTGAAACAGGAAATTTATCCAACACCTCTGTGGAGCCGTGGAAAGCAGAGTGCTGGAAGACTGGGAAGCATAAAGTCATGGCAAGGTACAAGAAGTCCTTGGCCTGGGCTCTGGGCTGTGAAAATTGAGTTCTTTGCTGACACCAATCCCGATTTGCTGCAGTGAGGTGAGGAATTTTGTGATTGCAAAGGCAAATTCCCAAGCAAAATTGTCCTCCCGTGCTGTGGTTTGGGTAATAAAGCTCCAAACCAGCTGGCTGCCCTCAAAGCAAATGGGGATTTGGGTTTTTAGTGTATTATCCGTCAGCTCCAATTATCTGCCTTATCCCTCTGGGTGGGAAGGGAGATCCATGAAGTGAGAAAAAAAGGGAAAGGAATACATTTATTTATAGAAACAAATATTTATAGAAACGAAAGTGTTAATTCTCCCACCTCCCCATCTTTGGGGGAATGGGCAGAAAAGGGGATCAGGGCTGCTGGATCTTTCTGGAGAGCTGTTGGGGGATGCCCAGGGGGGTCCTGCAGCTCACTGCCGCTGTGGATGTGCTGCTGGGGAGCCACAGAGGAATCGGGGAGCCCCAAGGGTTTCAGCTGCCGTGGGCAGGTTCCTGCACCCCCTCTCCCGGGTGGCTCAGCCCCTGCAGAAGGGATGTGAGAGCCCACGTGGGGTTTGGGATGTTCTGAGGATTAGGGGAATTACCCAAGGCTGGCAGGGGGCTGCTGGTAAACAAGGGGGGTCAGCAGGTTATCAGTGTGAGGGAAGAGCTGTATTTCTTCCGTGTCTTTCCACAGGAGGAAAAAAGCTCATCCGAGTTGGAAAAGCCCCATCAGCTGCTCCTTCTCAGTGGCACTCTCAGGTTTAGGGACGTCCAGGAGTTTTGTGCCCCAGGCAGTGACTCCTGAAGGAGAGCTGGGCCCACAAAGTCGTTCTTCTGCTGCTGGGACCTGCTGGAGGGCTCAGGGTGGAGCAGGTGGGGCAGGAACAGAACTGAAAGAGAGCTGGGAGCTCCCCAGGGCTGCCGGGGATAACTGATACGAGAAAATGGGGAACTGCTTCGTTTGGCTCCCTCTGTTTGGGGAAGTGAGAGGGAAAGCTCCCACTGCGAGTGCCTGTGGATGCTGAGGAAGGATCCAGAGAAGCATGTGCACAGCTCAGGAGGAGGAGGAGGAGGTTTCCTTTGAGCATGGAAAAAGGCAGCCTCAGCCCAGCCGAGGAGCTGTGGCCCTCCCAGGCCCAAGGTGCTCTTCCCTGCATCCACGAACCCCGGGATGTGCCCCACTGTAGAGTGTTGTCTCGGTGGATGGTCGGGACGGATGGTGATGAGAGATCTCTATAGTTTGGTTTTAGAGCAGAGAGGTTTATTGTTAAGGGTGTGGATGTAGGGGCCTTGCTTGGAGCTGCCAGCTGCAGCTCAAAGCAGGCCAGAAAGGCAAGAGGGAGAGAAGCAAGAGAGAGAGCAAAAGTAAAATGTAAGAAGTAAAAAGTAAATGTAAGAGAGAGCAAAAAGAGAGATTCTCATTTACAATACAATAAATCATCTTCTGTGTTGAATATTCTGATTTTCATCAACCAATCTAGTACGAGATACAAATCCTATAGCATTTAAATACAGCCTATAAGAATCATTGCATTACCATACTGTGTTACATTTTAAACCCTAAAAACCACTCTTTGGATCTTTTCTGCCAAGCTAGCAGGGTCTGCCCCAACCCTTGGACCTGTTTGCTAGCAGAAGGTATTGTTCAATAAAAGGGGATTATCTTCAGCCGGCCACACCATTGTTTTCCAGTTGTTCAGTAAATGAGGCCTGGTATCTCAAAGTATGCCTTCATTTCTATTTCACCTATAGCTTCCATGCTCTCAGCATCTTTGGCCAGGCAATACAACTTCCCTGTTTCATCTTCCCCAACACCCCACAACAGGGGAGCCATGGGCTGGTCACCGGCAGGGACCTGCTGGGCCTGCTGTGTCTGCAGCCCAGACAGCCACGACTTCCACCGCCCAGGAAGGGGCTTTCCTCCATCTCCCATGGAAATGCTTTCCTCCACCTCCCTGGAACATGCTCTCCTCCATTTCCCAGGAAGATATTTTCCTCCCTCCCCCAAGAAGATGCTTTCCTCCATCTCCCCGGGAAGATGTTTTCCCCCACCTCCCATGGAGATGTTTTCCTGAATCTCCCATGGAGATGCTTCCCTCACCTCCCAGGAGATGCTTTCTTCCATCTCCCATGGAGATGCTTTCCTCACCTCCCACAACAATGCTTTTCCCCCACTCCAGTGAAGATTCTTCCCTCCACCTCCCATGGAGACGCTCTCCTCCACCTTCCCCATCCTCGTCCCCTCTCCATGAGGAGGCAGAGGGGCTCCGTGCCATCCCGGGGGAGCTGGAGCAGCAGAGGGGATTCAGCCCACCCCGCGGCTCCTCCCGGAGCTGCGCTCCCTCCGCCCTGCTCCCAGCTCAGGAACTCTCTGAAATGCTGGCATCTTGTGGCAGCTTGGGAAAACAACATTTCTACGAGGCCAAAGCTGCTGCTTCGAGAAATCCCTGGTTATTTCGGATCCCGATGGATGGGGAGGAATTCTGGTAAGCAAAAGGAGAAATTGGGTACATTTGTTCGGGGAGAGGAGGGGATGTGGCAGTCCTGCTCCTCCCACCCCCCCATTCCTGCAGCAGCCCTGTCCCTTTCAGAGGATGTGGTTATCAAACAACGAACTTCCCAGATGGATTTTGATCCCCATTCTTCCTCCATGCCATACTTTGCCCTGCCTGTGGTCTCTGGGCTGGGAGGTTGTGTCAATCAGCCGAGGAGCTGAGACCACATGAGACATTTCCCCTCATCCTGGAGATCTCTCTCATCTGATTTTGGAAGATCTGAGAGAGCTGCGATTTGATGGCAGCTCTGTCCCCTCCAGCCAGTGCCAGATAGGGGTGAAAAATCTCTTTAGGTTTGGCTCAGACCTTCTCCAACTCCTTTTTCCAGATGGACTCTCAGCCAAGCCCAGCTGCAATGCTGGGAATCCTCATCCAGCAGGGGAAGGTTTGTTTAATCCATTGGAACAAGGCAGTTCCCGCAGCTGCGGTTTCAGGTGGATTCACCCAGGTGCTCAGTGGGTGCCAAATCCTCCACCCCTAAGAACTCAATTTTCACAATTTTCAACCCCTCAGAGCCCTCCTGGATGCACAAATTCTTGTCTCAGAGCATTAAATCACCCAGAGCAGCCCCCGCACCTCCCTCCCTCCCGCTCTGCACCGCTGCTGGCAGGGAGACACTGGGATGCTCCAGGAGCTCCTGTGGCCCTCGCTGCTCTGAAAAATGACTTGGGGACCTGGAGCCCTTTCATAAAACAGGAAACATCAAATATTCCAGGGATATAAATAATCCGGGAAAAGCGGGCCATGAGAACATCTGGTTCTGCACACTCCCGGATGGTCTGATGGCACCGGGACAGGAGCTGGGAGAGCTCCCAGCTTTTGTCCGTAGCAGGACACTTCGGGGTGTCAGCAGGGCCCTCTGGGTCTGTCCAAGCACGAGTTCCCTGTCAGCTCCAACGGGAATCCGGGATTAAGGATGAGTCCAAGGCAGTAGCACGGGGAGGGGACCCGTCCCACCTCCAAGGCAAGTCCCACTCGTCAGCAGCTCTCCCAAACCCTTTTCCTGCCCCCCGTGCTGAGTGTCCTGTCCAGGTGAGCTGAGCCAAGGCCAGGGGCTGTCCCACTCCGCTGCTGAGGGATGTGAACTCAGAAAACCTGGAGAGGATGAGGCAGCCCCAGGTGTCCATGTCCGTCCTGATAACCCCGCAGGGCTGTGAGCTGTGGGCTCTTTCCTGCGCGTCCAGGAGGATGGGAAAGAGCCCGGGGGAGCCATGGATTCACAGGGATTAGGGGGGTCTTGGGGTGTTTTCTGCAGAACTTCTGCTGGCCTGGCAGCCCGTGGAGGCTGGAAGGACCAGGGTGGCTGAAGCCTCCCAGGGAGGATTTATTGTGTGCATCAGCAAAACGTGCTGGGATTTTTCCTGGGAAAAATAACCAACTTCTAAGGAATGTGCTGAGGGAATGTTTTCACAGCCACAATGGGCTTCGGAAGACGGTGCTCCTAGAGAAAAGACCAACTTAAGATACATCAGCTGCAACATTGGAGAGAAGAGACACACTCGGGAGCAAATCCTTCTTCTGTGTGTGCTTTGTGCTTTATTCGAGGGGGGAGGCAGCCTGGGAGCCATCCTTTACCCACAGAGTCTTCTGACATGTGAGCCCAGCTCCAAATCGCTTCCTCCTTTATTAGAAATAACCATTGGCACAAGCTGCCACGGGAAGTGATGGATTCTCCATCTCTTGAAGTCTTTAAATCAAGACCGGATGCCGTTTTGGGAGCGATGCGGAGCCAGGCAGGAACGCGCGGGCTCAGTGCAGGAACAAGGGGATGGACTCATCTGGCCTGCGTTAGACGGGAAGTCAGCCTGGATAATCTATGGTCCTCTCTGGCTCGGAGATCTGTGGGAGTTCAGATCTGCAGCCAAAGTGGGGGGCTCCTCACGTGTCTTTGACAGAGCAGCGCCCTGGGGTGCAGGAAAGCCTCTGAACTGCCTGGAAAGCTCCCAGTGCTTGCAGATTTATCTTCCCTGGTACCTGGGGCAGTGCCATTTCCCGGGAAATGGTCTCTTCTCTGGGCTTAACTTGTTCATTCCACCCCCAAAACCTTCCAAGTGTTCCCAGCTTCCTGCTCCCAGGTTGGGCACTCAGTGATTGCCAGAGGTTCTCCACCATCCATCCCATTCCCAGCTTTTCAGCATTGGAGGTGACTCTCCTTCCAAGCGTCCCAAGCATCTCATGATAATTAAACTCGAGCTAATCACAGCAGCAGGGGAAGCTGGTGCAAACCCCCAGCCCTGCAATAGTGCGGCCGAAAGGAGCCAAGCTCCGAGAATTTATTTTTGGCTCTTCCCAGTGCTTGGGAGATGGATGTGGAAAACAAGCCAGGAAAGCCAGCAGGGAGGGAATCCACTGAGCTCAAAATGAAGATGAAAAGCTCAACCCAGGTCTGTTAACAGCGACTTTGTGCTCTAGGTCTTGCACAGGTGAAGTGAAAAGCACAGAGACCAAAGTTTGGGAGTTTGGGAGATTTAACCCTTGGACATGTTTGCCATGATTTAATAGGAAAAGAGCGTCTCACTTGTGACTTCTGCCTCCCTGGAGGAGAAAAGGGGAGGGAAAAGGAGTCTTTATTCAGCCCCAAGACTGTCTGCACCTGCCAGATGTGATGATGGAAGGTGGTTTGTGCTGCGCTTGGCTGGGC
Source organism: Melanocharis versteri (assembly GCA_013397845.1). Lineage (NCBI taxonomy): Eukaryota > Metazoa > Chordata > Aves > Passeriformes > Melanocharitidae > Melanocharis > Melanocharis versteri. The sequence goes on along the minus strand of VZTG01000762.1, from coordinate 50,651 downwards.
TCGCTCACCCCTCCCTTCCCGGGGAGAGGGGGCTCCAGCCCCATCCCTCCCTTCCCTGGAACTCGGGCTCCAGCCCCATCCCTCCCTTCCCGGGNCCCTTCCCGGGGAGAGGGGGCCCCAGCCCCATCCCTCCCTTCCCGGGAACTCGGGCTCCAGCCCCATCCCTGCCCTTCCCGGGAACTCGGGCTCCATCCCCATCCCTGCCCTTCCAAGGGAGAGGGGGGCTCCAGCCCGATCCCTGCCCTTCCCGGGGAGAGGGGGGCTCCATCCCCATCCCTCCCTCCCCGGGAACTCGGNATCCCCATCGCCATCCCTCCCTCCCCGGGAACTCGGGCTCCAGCCCCATCCCTCCCTCCCCGGGAACTCGGTCTCCAGCCCCATCCCTCCCTTCCCGGGAACTCGGGCTCCATCCCCATCCGTCCCTCCCCGGGAACTCGGGCTCCATCCCCGCCGTGCAGCGCGGCCGGCCGGCGGCAGGCGGCTCCCAGGGATGCTGCCGGCTGCAGGCTTAAAACAACCCCAGAAACACGGGGGAGCGGAGAGTGTCACTGCAGAGAACAGCAAAATGTGAAGTCTGTGCGTACATTTAGCCCCGGAAAAAAAGGAAAATATAGCAAAAAATAACAAGAGATGCCGGGAAATGCTGCAAGTGATGAGACGCACCCGGAGCGCTCCCGGCTTTGCTGCAGCTCCGAGGCTTTTCATGTAGGATTGAGTCTTTTAAGTGAAGTCGACAGTTTAAAACTGCCTTAAAGAGCTCAGATCCACCTGAACCTTCCAAACAAGCTGCTCCATCAGCGGAGAAATGCCTCTACATTTCCTCGTCTTTTTCAGCTAATTTAAACAAAACTATAACGTTGTAAGCCGAGCGCTCGTGCTGATGGATGAGAGCTTGGAAGTGGCACTGACGGAATGCTGAGAGCGAGGGCAAGGGAGAGGGGGTAAAATGTGTTCTTTCCTTACCCAGGCAGAGAGAGAGAGAGAGACAGAAAAGGGGAGAGAGAGAAAGAGAGAGAGAGACAGAAAAGGGGAGAGAGAGAAAGAGAGAGAGAGAGAGAGAGAGAAAGAGAAAGAGAGAGAAAGAGAAAAAGAGAGAAAGAAAGAGAGAGAAAGAGAGAGAGAAAAGAGCGAGAGAAAGAGGGAAAGAAAAAAAGAAAGAGAGAAAGAGAGAAAGAGAGAGAGAAAGAGAGAAAGAAAGAGGGAGAGAAAGAAAGAAAGATTCTGATTTTTAGGTGTAGGAACGGAGGGGCTTTGCCACAACACCGGTGGAGATTTTATTTGCTCTTGCTTTGAGTTGGAAAATGGGCTTTTAACGCAATTCAAATAAATATCAGCAATGTGTGTGTGTTTGCTGGAGGGGGAGCATTGGCAGCGTCCCGCACTGAGCCTAGGGCTTTGCTCGGCTCAGGGGACTCAGCAGCGACTCTGCCAAGCAATGGGTCACGGCGGACAAATCCTCCCTTTCCTTGTGCTCCAGCTTCCAGCTGAACAATGAGGATAACAAAATCCGTAAAGGAGCCACTGGCTTGTGCTGGGGATGAGAATTACAGCAGAAACGGGGCTTTGTCCTGCGCTGTCCGCGTGGGTTCTGCGTGTATGGGTGCTCTGCATGGAGCTGGCCACGCCAGCGGATCCTGCTGCGGGCTGGGATCCCTGGAAGTGCCCAAGGCCGGGTGGGACAGGGCTTGGAGCAGCCTGGGGCAGTGGAAGGTGTGTCTGCCCGTGGCAGGGGTGCAGTGAGATGGGCTTCGAGGTGTCTCCCCAAGCCCTGCAGGGACGCTGCGATGCCTCGGCGTGCTGGGGAGCTCCAGCACGGCTCCCTGGGGGTGCTGCCCTGGCCCTGCTCTTCTCGGAGCCAGACCCTGACCTCTCCCTGCAGCTCAGCTCCCGACGCTCGGAAAGTCAATCCCCTCCTTGCCGACGGAGGGCTGAGAGCCCTTCCCTGCCCTGCAGATGTGCTGCGGAGACAAACAGCCCGGAGGCTCTGAGCTTCTCCAGATGCTGCGAGAGGGACAAAACCAACCCAGCAGAGCGGGATGAAGCCCCACCTGGGCGCTCCCGACCTGATCCCCGGCAGCACAGACCTCACGGCAGCAAAGGGATTTCTGCCAAAGCCGGGACCGGCTTGGGCACAATAAATTTCTTTTGTCGGAGGAGTGCGGAGCCTCCTCGGTCAGCCCCGGGGAGCTCCGGGGAGCAGGCGGGATGCCTGGGCGAGGATCGCCTTCGGGAGGCGTCCTTGTGCTTCCCGAGCGGCTCGGGAGGCGCGGCAGGGACGCAGCGATCGCTGCTGCTGCGAGCGGAGCCTCTCTCGGACGGGAGCTGCGGCTTTCGGGGGAGGCGCTGCCGCTCCGCCGCCGTGGATGCAGCTAAAGAAGCGCTTCTAATGGGGAACTACAAAGGTTTGGGGCTTGGAAGATGCAAAGCCAACTCTTAGGATGCCAAAATGGGAGCAAACTCTGGGCTGCAGCGCTGCCGATGACGGAGCTGAGCTCGCTGCCTGTGCGATGTGGGGTTACCCGACCCCAGCGGGGTCTGACGTGGGAAGGGGTCCCTAAAAGGGACTTTAAAGGTTCTTTCCTCACTGGGATGGAGGCTGGGGTCACGTCCGCTCCCCACGGGGTGGTTTGCAGGGCTCTGGGTCACTCCGGGTGTCCCAGCAGTGGCTGCCCTCTCCTCACCTGCCCCGCGGCCCCGGCAGAGGAGGGAATACCTGGTCTGAGTGGAGGGAGGGGCAAGTGGGAGTGCCTGGGGAGGACTGAAGAAAAAATTAAAATAAACCTTGGAAAAAGTTTAAGTCTCAGCCTCAAACCCCCTTATATTTTCCCCCAGGGCTGCATTGCCTCTTTGCATCCCCTTCTCCAGAGTGGGAAGCAGCTCTGGCAGTGCTTGGATCCATGCTTGAGCCTTACAAATTTGTGATGTTTCTGAGCAGGATCACAGAATTCCAGAATGGTTTAGGTCAGAAGGGACTTAAAGCCCATCCAGTCCCACCCCTGCTATGGGCAGGGACACCTTCCACTGTTCCAGGCTGCTCCAAGCCCCATCCAGCCTGGCCTTGGGCACTGCGAGGGATCCAGGGGCAGCCACAGCTTCTCTGGGCACCCTGTGCCAGGGCCTCACCTCCCTCACAGGGAAGAATTTCCTCCTGATTTCCAATCTGAACCTCCCCTCTCTCAGTTTCAGGACCACTGTGAAAGCACCAGACGGAGCTGGAGGGACACAGCTCTGGTTGAATTCTGCCCTTGGTGAGAACCAGTGGGATTCTCACCAGTGAGGCAGAGTGAAAGCAGGGCCTCAGCGTTGGCTCCTCGTTATTAAATTGCTTCTGATTCTCGGCAGTGTCCCAAGGCCTGCGAAGGGCTGCGTCCATCACACAATAAAATAACAGCCATCATAATTAATAAACTCTAATGAGAATGCACAGAAGCCAGAGCACAGGTGAATGACAGAGGCACAGGAGCCTTTTAACATCCCCAGGACTCGCCCTTCACTCAAATCTAAATGCACCACAAGTACTTTCACAAAACCCAGGAATGGTTTGGGTGGGAAGGGACCTTAAAGCTCATCCCATTCCACCCCCTGCCATGGGCAGGGACACCTTCCACTGTCCCAGGCTGCTCCAAGCCCCATCCAACCTGGCCTTGGACACTGCCAGGGATCCAGGGGCACCACAGCTACTCTGTGTCAAGGCCTCCCCACCCTCACAGGGAAGAATTCCTTCCCAATATCCCATCCATCCCTGCCTTCTGCCAGTGGGAAGCCATTCCCTGTGTCCTGTCCCTCCAGGTCCTTGTCCAAATTCCCTCTGCAGCTCTCCTGGAGCCCCTTTAGGCACTGGAAGGGACTGAAAGGTCTCCCCAGAGCCTTTTCTTCTCCAGGCTGAACAATCCCAATTCTCTCAGCCTCTGCTTGCAGGAAAACCATTTCCACATCCCTGCTTATCCCTCGCACTGCATCCCCATACAAACAGGGCAGCTGAGATTCCCAGGGCTGCCATGCTGGGAGCATCCATGGATTTGCTGTTCCAGGTTAGCCTGGAATGGGCCAGGTCCCGCTGTGGTGCCGGGTTGTCCTCTCCTTTCCGGCCAACCCCATCCCAGAGCACCCCTGGCCTCTGTGTGAGCACGGCCAGAGGAGGCGGGGAGGATGGGAGGGCTGGTGGCCACTGGGACTGGGAGCAAAGGGACAATCAGGGCACTGGAAATAACCCCAATCCACAGTGAGTGTTATTGCAGCCGTGCCGGGTGAGGCCGGGGCTGTGTCCCCGGAGAGGAGAGCTGGCTGCCAGCAAAAGTCCTCTTAACAACAATTAATGGCACCTAATTACTCTTTCTTTTGTCTTTTAGTTAGCAACGGGGCTCAGCCCAGGAAGCCTCGGCTTCCACTGTCGGAGTGTTTTGACTCGGGACTGCAAAGGGCTCATTTCTTGCACAAACACGACCAGCAAAGTCCCCAAGCTCCTGCTCGTCCCCTCCTGCTCCCCGTGTACCCCCAGGGTGTCACAGGGACACATCCTGCACCACAGCATCCCCTCCACTGCCTTGTGTCTTGCCACGGCCCGAGATGGAAAAATTCCCTGCCCAGATCCCTTTTCCCAGAGTTCTGTGTCTGTCCCACGGAAGAGAGCCCCCAGCTCAGAGGGGTGTGGAGAAATGGTTCTGTTAAGCCAAACCAGCAGCTCCACTCTCGGCTCCTACTGGGAACCAGAGATGAAAGCAGGAGGAAAGGGCCTGATCCATCCCTGGGATCCTCTCCGAGCTCCAAGAGCCACAGCACAGGGATTTCCTGACCCAAAGCTCATTTCTTTAGTAGCCCTGCGTGGATTTTTCTTCCTTGAATTTCTTGAGCTGGTTCCTGATCCCGTTTCAGCCTTTCATCTCTCCTGGCAGTTTCCAGTGGCATCTATTTTGTTGTCCTCCTGGGGTGGACAAACGGCCTCGAGGGTGGGATGCAGCAAGATCTGGCTGCAGGCTGCTGGCACGGCATCACTGCAGGCCAGGGATGAAGGACTGGGAGCATCTCCATGGGGCACGAGGACCACAAGGATTTGTTTAAACTTGGAAAGAGCAGCCCGAGGCTGAGCGTCAGTGTAGCCGGCACGAGCAGGAAGGTGTCTGGGATGCAGAAATGGGTTTTTTTGGGAAATGATGAGGGAAAACCACAAGCCAATCCATGCCAGAGGAAAAGGCTGCAGGGACCCCCCGTGCCCGGCAGTGTGCGTGGAACAAGGGGTAAGAAATTCTGCTCCCAGATTGGGGGTGAAGCCACGTGTGCGGAGGATGGGAGGCAGAGTGGGGATGAAAATGGGGCCAAACTCTGCGCTGGAGCTGAGGGCAGGACAGTGACCCCTCCTCTGCCACGGAGAGGGCACGGGAGGGGAGCGGGCAGGGCAGCGGCCACACGAGCAGGCAGGAAGAGGCAGCTAAAATAAGCAGAGGGGTGGAAAAGGGAGGAGAGAGTATCAGGGAGATAACAGAAAGGTTAGAGAGGAAAGGCAGAGGAAGTGAGCTGAAAACAGCCTGAATGTCATGGAAAGGTGAAGCTGCGCCTCCCGCCCAGCGCCGTGATCAGCCCAGCCCTGTCGTGATGCTCGGGGCTGCGCCAGACACACCGAAATCTGCCCTCTGCCCTCCCCCTCCCCCCGGCAGCGACCCGGGGGCACCTGGAAATCATCCGGGCTGTCCCCTGGGCTGCCGAGGGCAGGACGCAGGCAGGGGCACCGCCTGTGCCGGGCAGGCTGCTCCTCTCCCGAGGGAATGCCCGTTTATTCCCTCCAAAGGACACGCAGTGTGTCACCGGCATTTGGGAACGAACCCCAAATTAATGATTGGCTCCGATCCTTTCTACGTGGGATGTTTTTTATTTCCACGGCTCATCCCGGTGTGGGAACAGAGCCGCTGCAAACGCTGCTGCTGCTTCCACCTGATCGTGAGCCAGTGAAATCCTCAGGGGGATTTCGTGTTTGCAAATGCGGAGCAAGCTCGGGGCTCAGCCCCCAGGTGCCATTACCTCATGGCTGTTTGCTCGGGCTGGGAATAACCCGGCAGCATTTGGAGTCAGAGCCCTGCCAAACACCTTTTCCCTGGCTGCGATCCCGGCGGCAGCACCCCAGCCCCGGGGATGGAGGAGGGAGGGTGGTGGGTGGAGGATGAAGGAGGATGGAGGACGGAGGATGGATGATGGAGGATGGATGATGGAGAGTGGAGGATGGAGGGTGGAGGGTGGAGGGGGGAGGATGGAGGATGGAGGATGGAGGGTGGATGATGCTCTTTGGCCCCCACGCTTTACTCCCATTTCCTGGCTGCCAATCTTGATTTAACCCCTCGGGCTCTGCATCACGACGCGGCCGGGGGGGCTGAGCCCCGTGGGCTCGGAGAGGGGCTGGAGCTGCAGCAGCTGGAGGGAAAGGAAGGGGAGAGGAGCGCAGAGATAAAGCCCCCTCCCCAGCAAGGCTGTGCTGCAGCTGATAAGAGCCCTGACGGGCTGTAATGGGAGCCCTGGCTGGCTGCTTCCTCACAAAGTCATGACTCAGGGATAATGTTCACATCCTCCGAACGGCGAGGGAGCTAAAAATACAGCCAGGAAAATGAGAATGAGCGAGCGAGCATGAATGAGAGCGTGAGTGAGAAATGCACTGGGGAAAAGAGAGAGGAAGCATGAATGAAAGAGCCTGGGAGAGAGAGAGGGAGAGAGTGAAAACAGCCGGAGCCGTCCAAGTTTCCAAGCTGCAAAGCTTTGCCTGCAATCAGCGCTCTGGCAAAGGCAGCCTGCAGGAATGTAAACCCAGCCCGGGAATTCGCCTTTGCCGGCAGCACTCCTGGCATCACCTCCCTGTCACCTGGGACACGGGACACCCCGCTCCGGCCCCGGGGGACACCCACGGGACCCCGCATGCCACCCGTGCCCCGGCACCGGGGTGTCCTGTCCTGTGCACTTGAACATACAAGGACGTGCTTGTGCGTCCGTGCACAGATCCAAACTCATTCCAGCTCTCCCGTGGATCCCCTGCAGTCTCCCCGTGACGAGAGATCCCTGCCGTCTCCTCTGCCCCCGGTGTGGCTCCTCACCAGGGTGGGCTGGCCCTGGGGAGCCCCACTGCTCCCCCAGCCCTGGTTCTCCATCAGTTTTTCCCAGTATTGCTGTGAGTCCCTGCCCTCCCCCTGTGCGAGCCCCGGCACCTGCACACAGCCCCGAGCTCATTCCCTTGGAAAGACAAATGGTTTTGCCCCCCCACCGCTGCCCTCTCATCTCACAGACATCCCTCTGGAGCTGAAATGTGTTTTACAGATTTATCTCAGTGCTGGGGCTCCACCACAGCCCCCTGGCACTGGGCACTCGCCCCCATCCCCTACAGCTCCCCTGCTGCAGAGCCGCGGTGGATAAAGGGGCCTTGGACCCGGTCTTTAGGGTTTGGGGACCTCCTTTGCCTGGAGGAGAAGGTGTAACCAGAGCAGGATAATAAGAAGTGGTTCTGGGTGCTCGGGAAGTGCCTGAAATGCTGTTTTCTCTCCAGCTTTGGTGGGATTGAGAGGAATCTCCTGGAGAAAGCAAAGCCCCTTGCACAGGGACTGAGGAGTTCAGTCACAGAGAGGTTTTTCCACCAAAATGCCATTTTCTGGTGTCTCCCCTCCCTCACCCTCTCGTGGGCCGGGGCAGGGGAGTGGCTGCTCCTACCTGCAGTGCCTGGAGAAGGCTGGCAGGGAAGGATCCCCCGGCACATCCCATCCCATCCCCCGGCTCATCCCATCCCCCGGCACGTGCCGGAGCCTTGTTCCAATTATTTCCTCCTGGGGATCCGCCTGATCTGACACAGGCCCTCGCCTGCCACTTCCCCGCTCCTGGATTTTGTTCTGAGCTTCTTTTGTCCAAGGTTTCCCGGGCTGGGCTGGCAGGGGGGTGCTGGAGGGATGCTGCTGGATGGGAGCAGCGAGCGTGCACAGCCCAGGGCTCTGCCAGAGCCATCGGACACACTGCCCGTGTTCGCTACATCCTTGGGAGCAGCTCTGCGGTGTTGTGGGGGTGCTGGGACCCCCGTACAGGGCTAAAAGATGGGAACAAGGTTCATGGCTGATGGGAATGTGTTGCCATCCCGGCCCCAGTTCCTGGTGCTGCTACGGTGGCTTTGTGGCAGAGCCCCTCCTGCCAAGGACCAAATGGGGTAAGAAACCCCAAGGGACAGGAGGGGCTCTGCCACCACCTAACCGGGATTTACCTAAAAGGAGCAAACCCAGCCCAACCTGTGCTAAGTCCGTAAATAAAACGCAATTCTTGCCTCCCTCCGCCCGCCCCCTGCAGCCCGCACAGGAATAGGGATGCACGCTCCTAAGCAACATTTTAGGGCAATAAATAAAACGGGATTGCTGGCTCCCGAGCCGTGCGGTTCCCATCGGCAGAGCGGGAAGTCGCTCCCGGCCGCTGTGCGGGCGCTGGGTGCCCGTGGGTCACCGGGGGACGAGCACGGCCGGGTTGATCCGAGCCCGGTCCCAGATGGGAAGCGAGATTAGCTCCTTCTCCGTCATCGCCGCCGGGCCCGCGCTCCTGACAAAGGCCCCGGGGGTGAGCCTGCTGCTGAGCCAAGGAGCCAATTTTAGAGCCCGCTCTCCGCAGACAATCTCCGATTGTTTGGGCTGGTTTGAAGCTTTTCCCAGCCGCGCCGTCATCGCATCCTGTGACTTGGCAGGAAAGGCCTGTGAGCACGGACCCCGCTGCCAAGGAGCCCGCGAGGTGTGACAGCGTGGGCTGCACGTCCCCCGTGGGGGCTGTGTCCCCGTGGGCTGCGTGAACTCACGGGCTGTGTGTCCCCATGGGCTGTGTG
>VZTG01000762.1:21969-41699 GCA_013397845.1 Melanocharis versteri | reverse complement strand
GGGCTGTGTGTCCCCATGGCCTGTGTGTCCGCCCCGTGGGCTGCATGTCCCCGCGGGCTGCACATCCCCCTGGGGAAGGGGCTCCGTGATCTCCGTGGAGCAGGGAAGAGCAGGGAAGAGCAGAGAAAAGCAGAGAAAAGCAGGGAAGAACAGGGAAGAGCAGAGAAGAGCAGGTTTCTCCAGGCAGGGGATGGTCTGAGACTGGCAGGGGACCAACACAGATGTGGCAGCTCAGGGCCACCCACCCCGGTGCCGGGGGTGCTGCAGGTGGGTGGAGGTGGCTGCAGCTGTGGGACACCCCGAGGAGCTCCACTGGGCCACGGGATGCTGGAAGGAGCAGGGAATTTTCTCCTGGGCTGGGGGAAAAGCCAGCACAACCGAGCACAACTCTTCTTCCTTTTTCCTGCTAAATAACTTTGTTTTCCCTCCTCCACGACCTCCCCGTGCACCCCCAGCCCCGCTGCACCCCTTTCCCAGCCCCCCTTCACCCAGGCAAATCCAGCCCTGCCCGTGGCTTTTCCCTCTGGCTGTCAGCAGTTCTGCCAGCTCCCTCTCGGAATGGGAAGCGGCCAAAGCAAGCAGAGATACCTGAACCTGCCATCCACCCACTCCTTGTCTGGACTCAAGATGTTTCAAAGCTCCCCCCTTTCTATTTCTATCCTCATTGTCATCCTCCTTTGAGAGGAAGGTCTATTATTCCCCTCCTCCTTTTCTCTCTACAAAAATGGGACATTGTTTCTTCTTTCTTTGATTTAAAAGCCAAAAACAGTTATAGGAAACTGTTCAGCAGATGTTTTACAGTACAAACCTAGAGAAAAAAAATTAAAGAAAAAATAAAAGCTCTTGGATTTTGCTTGAGGAGCTAAATTTAGCCTAATGCTTCCTCCCATTCAGGGTTTGTGTTGGCATAGGCGAGGCGTAGGTTTGAGCACTTTGATTGTAGTATTTATTTTATTTCTCTCATTTGCTGCATCCATGAAAAGCTGGAGCTAATGAAGCTCATTGAGGGAGGAGGTGAATCCAGCCTGAGCTGGGTCTCAGCGAGGTCCCTCTCAGCCCACGGGATGGGATTGAAACAGAATAATTCCTCATCCCGTTTGCAGTGGGATAAGCAAGGCTCATCCATGCCCGTGGCAGTGCCCGGGGGGCCAAATGAGATGAAACCCCCAGCTGAGGCTGATGGAGTCTCCGGGGGAGATCCACAGGCGCTGAAGCAGCCGGCGCTGGAGCCCCAGCTCCTCTGGGTGTGCTGGAAATGGCACTCGCTGATCTCTGGAAACTGCTTCCACCAGCACAGCCGGAACTCATCCCACAAGCCTTCCCCGGGCCGGGCTCCTGCTGACTTCAGAAGGCCCAGGACGGTACCAGCTGAGTCCTTCTGGGTGAGGACAAGGGCAGTGTCCCCAGCTGGGTGTGCTCCTCCTGCCACCAGCAGCAACGCCCGGGAGCACTGGGGCTGTGGGTGGGAAATAAAGCAGCCATCTGCTCCCTGCGGGGCTGGGAAAGGCCAGCCAAGGATGACATTTCCCCCTGGGAAATCCATTCCCGGCCATCCATGGGCACCACCATCCCCAGTGCTCACGGGACCACTTGACACAGCAGATGCAGGTGGAAAAAGGGAGGAAAATCACACTCGGATCTGTCCCAAGGGACTGAGAGGAAGCTGATGCTGTGTTATCGCTGCCTGGGGGAGGCTGGGGCGTTTCCCATCTGGGAAAAGCCTTTGGAGCAGGAGTGACAGCCCGGTGACGCTGCTCCACGGTTCCCTCACTCACCCTTCCTGTGAGCCAGGCTCCCCCTCTCACCCACTCTCAGCCTGAGCCAGAATTTCCATATCCTGCTGCAGGGCATCCAGCTGGAGCTGCCAGGTGTGCCTGGGAATATCCAGGGAAAACCTGGGGAAAGCCTGCAGGTTTCCACAGGCTGGCACTCCGGATATGTGCCCAGGGGTTTGGGTTTGGGCAGAGACCCTGCAGGTAGAGAAAGATGGATAAAGCTTTGGAGTTATGGATCAGGCTGCCCCGAGAAGCTGCGAATGCCCCATCCCTGGAAATGTTCCAGGCCAGGCTGGACAGGGCTTGGAGCCACCTGGGATAGTAGGAGGTGCCCCTGCCCACGGCAGGGGATGGGATTGGATGAGATTTAATGTCCTTTCCATCTCAAACCATTCCATGGGTCTACGACTCGCCAGCAGAAGAAACCAGGGGTTATTCGAGGCAGAGAAGATTGCTGTTAATGAAGATACAGATCCAGCAATTAGCCCTCTGCAAACCTCCTTATCCCACTGGAGAGCCAAAAGGGGTCAAAAGCCTGTGCTTGCTCCCTGTTGGAAGTCTTCCATCGGGAAAACGCACCCTGGGATCTTATTTCCAGAGCTGTGAAGCTGGAGTGTCTGCCCTGGGATGGGAGGTGGAGGTGGGCAGGGAGGGATTAATCAGCTCTGGGCCGTGGGGTTGAATGTGGCACTGGGCATCCCCGGCAGGGACCTGAGCTGTGCACTGGGAGTGGGACTCCAGGCTGTGTTTCCAGACATTAATGGCTTGTTTGTTGTCTAAGAGGGTGGAAAACCAGAGAAAATCCGAGGCCCAAAGGACCTGTTTGATTCCAACAGGGCACTGTTGGTCCAGCCTGTGCTGGAGAGCCGGGCAATTACCAAGGCAAACTGCCCCAAACCCACGGGCTCGGCTCTGGGGGGCGGGCAGGATAAAGCTCTGATTCATGGACACATCTTTGGCTCCTTTCTTTGGGATCTCTGTATGTTACACATGCAGACAAGCAGGAATGTCATTTTTTCCAGACTGCTTTTTGCATAAATTAGGATTGTTTGCCGTTCATCAGCTCACCCCGCCGTGACCCCTCCCTCCAGCCCTCCAGCCCTCCAGCCCTCCAGCCCCATCCCCCTTCCCTGCCGAAACCCCACGGATCCACGCTGCCTCTGGGAAGGGGGAAGGCAGGCTGGGCCGTTCCCAGCTGGCTTTTTTGGGAGCTGCACCGAGGATGGACAGGTTGATGAAGCACCCAGAGCAGGCTGCAGGACAGTGGGAAGGGTTTTCCCTCTCCGGGGTGGGTGTGCCTGCCCCTGCCATCCCCCAGGACGGATCCTGGCATAGGATCATGCCCCTGGGATTCTGCAGTGCTGCTGGGAGCTGTGAAGTGCTCCTTGAGGCAGCCTGGATCCGGGAAAGCTGCTCGGCCTCGGGAGCGCTGATAAATGGGATGCTGCTGCTTCCCCTCCCACCCACACACTTCCACTTTCACTTCACATGTGGGACCCAGCCCTGCCATTCCCAGCCCGGCCATAAATAACCCCTGCAGCACCAGGCAGCCACGGGGACGGCGTGGATTCAGCCAGAACACGCCTTGTTTATCCCCCTTCGTCCTCTGGAGCTCTGGGTGTCCTTCGTGGAGGGGATGTCACACTCTGGGGATGTCACCTGTGTCCTGTTGTCCTGCCTGAGCTCCCCTGACAATCGACAGAGGAGACAAAGGAGAATCTGTCCAAACACGCTTGGTGCAGCTCAGGAATTAAATATGAAAAGACACAGCTGTTTCCAAAGCCTAATCTTTGTCACAGACAAACTTTCCTTGACCTGGAACCGTGTGGAAAATAAACAGAGAGGTAAAGGACATGTTAATAACTCATTTCCACAAAACCCAGCCTCACTTTTCTGCTACTGGAATTTTTCCCTCTGCTGCTCGCTTCCACAACAAAAAGTGTTTATTAAGGTACAGACCATTTTGCATTGGTTCAATAAAGCGTTGAAAAATGTCCAGTTTCTGTTCCACTGGGAACATCTCACACCTTCCCTGCCCTGTGGGAAAACCAGGATAACATTTTCTTAGCCGTGTGTGTCCCTGGAATTCCTGGCTGGATGGTGGGACCCAGGAGGGCTCAGCTCCCACCTCGGCCCTGCTGAGGCCATGGCACCAAGCACCGAACCCTCGCTGTCCTTGTGTCCGTCAGCTGATGGGGAACACAAAGGTCACTTTGAGACTGGGAAAAGGCCTCAGGAAAAGGAGAATTTCCCAGGTTTATCAGCTCCCCACGGAACCCAACGCAGAGAAATCTCTTCATTCCTACGTCATCCAAGTCCTTTCTCCTCCTCCTCCCCACACAGTGGCATTTCTGATGGGAAGAGACACGAGCCACGGAAGGAGAGCCCAGGGAGTCAAAGGATGAGCTGAGCTGGGCTGCAGTTGAGCCACGAGTCCTGAAAAATGGAGATGGAACCTGGGATCCCCCCGGGGAGCGGGAGCCGGTTCATGAACCCAGCTGAGCCCTGTGCTGGCCACTGCTCCCGGGGTGTCCCTGTCCTGGGGGAACAGAACCCCCCGAGGCCTCCAGGACACCCTGAGTGAGCCACGAGCAAAACCCGGGCTCTGCCTGCGCAGCCCCTCTGCAGATGCTGCTCCAACCCCCGACCCAGGGAATGTGGGATCGTTTGGGTTGGAAAATCCTCTGAGACCATGCAAGCACTCCCCCAGCACTGGCAAGGCACCACTGGCCTTGTCCCCAGGTGCCACATCCGCTCTGCTAAATCCCTCCTGCAGTGGGGCTCCATCCTTAGGAGCTTTTTCGCCGCTCAACCCTTCCCCAATATTTTTGGAGGTCCTGCTTGCTGGAAAGGAGGAATTCCAAGCCCAGGACACCGAAGCCACCACGCTCTGCTGTCCAGGCAGGGTCACCTCCACCACAGAACCCCTGGGGACAGGGAGCTTTGAGATTTCCACCGATGTCCTCAGAGAACCACCAGCAGTAACAAGAATTCCAGCTTCCCATTCATTCCCATCCCGGCTCAACCATCATAAGCTGCTTATTATTTTCCAAATGGGTTTTAGGTGACATTCTCGGTGCGGTGCTAATCTCATTTTTTGAACAAGAAGCTGCAAAGGGAAGCAGTGAAATGATCTCAATTCACCCCCTGCATTTTTACACGGGCTTGAGAAGCAGTTGACTTTTTAAAAATGTCATGATTTTTATCAAGGCTTTGAATCCCACTCCAGCAAGATGCAGGGAATATTTTAACAGATAAAAGAAAATAAAAATATCTCTTGTTTTTTTTACCCCCAACGCTAATAGTAAGTTAAGTAATAAAGAGCAAGTGATTAACTGGCTGCTGAATTGGTTTTGAAATCTGGCCAGATGTGTTTGAGCAGGAATTGTTGGCTGATAGCATTTTTATAAATCTGATCTCTATTTATGCGCCTGCCTGGGAAAAGAGCACTTCTGAAATCTGGCTTTATAGTCCTCGATTAAATGGTTCTGGATGAGGATTTTAATTTACAGTTTGAAGAGGGTGTGTGTGATGAAATCCTTGCTGGTTTTTTGTCTGAGCACATCAGACTAATCAAAGATCCTTCTTCCAACCAAGAGGCCAAATTCTTTTTTGCAATGGGAGAACTCGTGAGTAAGGACTGATTTCCCAGTTAATATTGACAGAAATGATAATTAATTTACCTTGTTCTTGCAGCTTTCAGGACTTTGTTAATGGTGTGAGTGGGGCAGACACCTGCACAGAGGAGTTTGCAATGAAAATGTTCACATTGCCCTCTAGAAAAGGGATCGGGTTTTGTGCCAACAATGCAAAATCCACAAGTTTGCATCTCAAGGGCTCCGGCTGGAGATGTTCTGGTTGGAACTTCCCCAGAGACGTTGCTTAACAGCAGAGTTAGAGCTGAGTGGAAATTTCTCACTTCCTCTTCCAGAGTGAAAACGTGACCGAATCACAGAATCCCAGAATGGATTGGGTTGGAAGGAACCTTAAAGCCCATCCAGTGCCACCCCTGCCATGGGCAGGGACACTTTCCACTGTCCCAGGCTGCTCCAAGCCTCATCCAACCCGGCCTTGGACACTGCCAGGGATCCAGGGGCAGCCACAGCTTCCCTGGGCACCCTGTGCTGAGGCCTCCCCACTCTCACAGGCAAGAAAATGTTGTTATTGGTGTGATTTGGGGTTTTCTCACCTCCATACATATCCGTGTATTTTTATCCATGTGGATAGAGATGAAAACGGAATTTTTCCCCAGGTCGTTTCTCACCCAATCCTGACACCTTCAGATGTTCCCTGTTTAAAGCCCATTTTTACACGGATCTGGTCTCCCTTAGAAAAGTGGGATAAACCATGGATGAGCCAGTTTATCACAATTATCTTGGTTAGTGTGGAGGAGACCCACGTGCAGCAGCTCCCAACCTAAAAGAGCATCACAAAAGTCACTTTTGGGGCAGTTTAAGCATTCAGGATGTTCCTGTACACCCCAATTTTTTTCTGTTTTACAGCATATCCTGCACTTTCACATCCAAGGCAATGGATATCCAAGATCTGAGCTCCTGACTGCTCCAAGCATAGAAAAAGCTCCTTCTCCTGCTTTAGAGGGCAGAAATTTCCCCTCAGCTCGGACATCCAGCATCCCTGGGCTCCACACAGGAGGGAACTCATCGGGGTTGGTGCAGAGGGATGAGCTCTGGTGCTGTCCCCACTGGCTTTCAAGGCCAGGCAGCTCCAGAGGCTGCCAGCACCTGGATCCCAGATGTGCCCAGCTCTGGGACCACTGAACATCTGGCCACAGGCTGTGAGTCACGCCTGGGTTCTGAGGAGGGGCAGAGGGAATGTTGGGGCAGCCTGGGCAAACCTGCCATGGATTTCCAGGCACAGGCATCCCCCGATCCGGCTGAGTCACCTTCTCGCAGGGCAAACACTGGGAAGGTTCCTCCAGCTCAGGAATCCCCATTTGACTCCCTTGCCCTGGGGTGACAGCAAAAGCAGAGTTTCATTGCTCAGGATCATTCTGTTGGTTCCTGCTCTGTTTTCCCAGGGTAAGATGGAAATGATGATCCATGGAGGGCTCTGGAAGCTCATTCCATGCAGCTTCTCCCCTTTAGTGGTTTATAATCCAGAGGCAGGAGCACAGGGATCTCTCCCTGGAGAGCAGCCTGGGGGCTGCAAGGGAGTGGAACCGGGGTAGGTGACGGTCGGTGGCGGTCAGGGCTGGGCTGAATTTCACCGGGATGATCCGTGCTCACTGCCCAGCTCCAGCAGACAAACCAGGAGCACCTCCAGCTGCAGCCACCCTCACAGCGACGCTGCTCTGAGCTTCCACCCCAAATGGTGATGAGGATTTCTCAGGTTTTTGGGAAAGGGGCTGTTTCAGCCGACACTGATGTGCTGCACCTTTCAACAGGAGCCTGAGTGCCCCCAGATTTAAGCAGCCTACGAGTGCAGAACCTGTGAAACATCCCCAAGACATCTCTGATTTGGTGAAGCCATCAATAACTGCTGCAGGGAAACATTAAGGGATCGCTTTATTTTTTATGAGCACAAAGCAAACCCAAAGCAGCTGCCATGGAAAGTGCAACGACTTTATGATCAATTCCATGAGCTGCCCGAAATTTAACCCAACTTTTTGTTGCAAGCTGAAGCAACTGGTTTGGGTGACTGATGTGACAGCAGTGACCCTGAAACCAGGCAACCACATGGAACCTGGTGATCTTCACGGTCCCTTCCCACCCAAAGCATTCCACGAGCCTGTGATTCCATTTCCCAGCCTCCCAGCTGGCTGCACAGCCACTCCACAGAGTTGTTAATGTCTGGATTGCTGCATCCCAACGCCCTCCTGAGCAGAGCATCCAGGCAAGGACATCTTGCTCGCAGCTGCCAGCAGGGTTATCCTGGGAAGAGTTGCCCGGATAAAAATTGATTGCTGAACACATTCCACTCCTTTGGAGCTCAGATGTGACAGAGCCTTTGTAGCAAAGCCCAGGAGGCTGGAAGCCTTCCTGGGGAGATGGAACCCTGTAAATCATTTCCTCTGTTAAAACAGCTACAAGAGGGAGCCCTGCCTGGCGAGTCCAGCAGGTAATGGATTTGGGCCACCTGGAGCTGTGTGTTTCCAAATCCTGGGCTAAAGGAAAGATTCATTCATCATTTGGGAGCTCCTGAAGGACCTGGGAATAGTTTTACGCGCATAAATAACGGGGCTTTTTGCTATTTGTCACTTTGTGCATTTCAGCAACCTCCTGGTCTGGGAGAGGGGGACAGGAGGGACTTTTGTCCTGTGAACACTTGTTCGGCACTTCTGATTTCTCTGGGGAACATTTGGCAGCAGGAGATGCCACAGGAGCCCTGTGCAGGCAGAAATCATCCCCGTGGGAGCAAACACAGTTTTGGTTTGCACTTTGCAAATGTCCGCTGTGCCGAGAGTACTCAAAACACCCAGGGTTGTGCTGGGAAAGGAGTCCCCAGGAATTATCCCTCTTCCCACGCTGACCCTTCAGCAGTGACAGTGCTCGGATGTACAGGCTGCTTTGTTATTTTCGTGAGGGTGCTGCAAAATTCCCTGGAAATCACCCCGTCCTGCAGATGCTCTGCAAGCAGAACTCTGTGGTGCCGTGCAGCGAGGCAGTGAGGGCTGAGCCCCACGGCTTGGGGCTCTTCCTTGCTGTTCTATTGCAGTCTGCTGTTAGGATCTCCAGGGAACATCCCAGCAGCTGCTCCCAGCTTCCCATTTTGCCCAAAATGTCCTGGAGCAGCACGCATGGAACCCTTGGTGCCTGGGCTTTGCCCCTGGCAGGGGCTCGTCCAGCGCTGCTCATGGAGACAACGGGATGGGATCCGTGCTGGGGCCGGGCAGGATTCCCAGCCTGGAGCCCTCTCCTGGAGGAAAAGGCAGCTCTGCTGCCTGGAGAGCGAGAGAGAGAGAGGCGCGATGGACACGTCCTCCTGCTCCCGGGATTTGGGGGTGCCACTGGCGTCTGGAGGCCCCTGGCCAGGCTGCAAAGAGGAGGACAGGGGTGTTCGGCTAAGGCAACCCCAGATCCTGCTCTTCCAGGGCCTCTGGATAATGCTCAGGGGCGTTAATGGAGTGAGATCACTGCAAGCTGTGTTTCTGCCGCGCTCCCTTGTCCTGCCCAGCCGGGAACGGGCTCTCCTGCCCTTCTCCTGCCTGGAGAGGTCCCAGACACCTCTAGCACCTCCCTTGGGACTGGGCTTTGGAGAGATGCAGGCTGGTACCACCCACCCCTGCCGGAGCTGACCCAGCGGCTCCCAGCGCTGCCCGAGCAAATTCCCTCTCCAGTTCCTCACGGAAGGAGGATTCCTTCAGCCTTTTAGGATTTTACAAGCAAGCAGCGGCTACCAGGGCGCTTTTTTGGTTCCAGGGGTACATGCCAAGGGCTTGCAGGGTTGGCAGCAGGCTGGACCCTCCCCGGGGCTGGGGGGGAGGCAGGAAGCAGGGCAGAGAGCCCGGGAGCCGGCGCTGCCCTGGGACACGCGGGGAGCAGGGAAGGCAGAGGCGCCAGGAGTCCTTTGGGATGAAGGGATTTCTGCCACGAGGCGCCTCCGGGCAGGGGCAGCAGCTGGGCTGGGATCGGGGGTCAGGGCTGGATCGGCCTCACCTGGCCGTGCTCTGCGAGCCTTTCTTTGGTCCCTGGGCAGGAATAAACTCCGCTCACGGGACTTTAGGGGGTGCAGCCGCACTTGCCGGGCAGGCTGGAGCCTCGGACGGGTTTACAGGGCACGGGAGCCAAAGGCCACCCCGCAGCGGGGCTGGCAGGGCGCTGGCCCCCATCCCCACCTCCAGGCAGCGGCTGTTTTGTTTCCCCACCGCCGTGACATCGGCCAGAGGTGGCTCTTTCCTGGCTGGCGGCGTTCGCAGCGCCCCGGGTGCGGGGCTGACCACTCCCCCTCCCTTTGAATAGGCAGCCCTGCCTCGAACACTATGGTATTTCCATCCTCCCCGGCTCCAGCGCGGAGAGCACCAGGTAGTTGGGAGGAGAGCGGACACAAGCGTGGGAAGCCGTGGAGGATATAAAGCTTTTCCCCGGGTCCTTCAGCTGAGCCGTAAGTGGTGGGGGGAGAGGCTCTTCGAACTCTTTCGGGGGTTGGAGGTACCTGTGAACATTTTCAGGACACCTCGGATTTGGTTTGTGGTGATTTACTTTTCCTCTCTCCATTCCCAGTTTCACCCAGTAACTGATTTGTGTATTTGCTACTGCAGGATCTTCTGTAAATGTCTGAGATGATGCTTCCCTTTAAAAATCTTTATCTATATATTTCTCTATATATCTATATCTATTTGGTACATAAATTTTATATGGAGATTTAGGAGAACATTATTATTATTATTACTTTCCTCATAGAGGTGGAAGTCTGTGCACTGGCATCAGTACAGTGAATTAAATTTGCAGTTCCTTTGCTGTTTTGAATTGTAATTGGGTTTTGGTGTAATTTGGTTTGGTTTTGCTGTGAGGGAGGGGAGATCCAGAGTGCCCGGGGTCAGATAGACCCGGGGCGCATTCCTGCTTTGCAGGGATGATTGGAAGGATTTGCTGTGACCCCTCCAGGTGTTTTCCACGGCAATGCCATCCCTTTAAGGGCCGAGAGTGCCACAGGTGCCAGCATTTGCCTTTGGGAGAAGCTGGAGTGTGACAGCTGCAGGGATGTGCTGCCGAGCCGCTGCCATTCCTTGGGAAGAGCAGAATCCTGCCCCCCAGGCCAGGCAGCGGGAATTGTGAGTCCCTGAGGAGCCAGGCAAGGCCTTCCCCTTGCCATTAGTCTGTAAATCATTGCTTTGCATGTGGCCACTCACTCGGTGCTAGAGTCACCATCAACTTCCCATCCTGCGCTGTCAACCGACCCCTTTGGGGCCGTGGGCTGGGGCTGGGCCGCTCTCCTGCCACAGCCCGTTCCTGCTGGGTTTGCAGCTTCCCCCTGCCTGCCACGGAAATCATGTCCTGGCAAGCCTGACTTTTTTGGGCATTTTCTCCTTGCCCAGGGGCTGGGGGTGGGTGGAAGCCTGAGGTGCTTTTTGTACCCCAGCACTGGGACCTGTGGGTGTCCCTTGTCCTCAGGTTCACCACGGAGCTTTGGGGGGGACCGCGTGCCCCTCCAGACCACAGAGCTCTTTCCCATCTGGCGAGTTGAGGGACAAAGAAACACGAGGTAACCCCACCTTCCGCAGCGGTTTGGAGCCCTCTGCAAGAGCGGGGCTCGGCGGGATCCTCAGGGCGGTTTGGGCAGGCTGCTCCAGGCGTCCTGCTGAAGGTCCTGCAGGGATCCTGGGGCACCCCACGGGCTCCCAGCCCGGCTGCCCAGCCCTGCCCAAGCCCCTGTGCCACGGGAGAGGCTGCGCTCTGTGAGATGGGGAAGGTGTGAGGGGCCAGGTCCCGCCCTAGGACAGGGATGCCTCTCTGAACAGTGGGACACTGATCCTGTTCTTTGCCCCTTTGCTCTGCTCCCGCTGAGGGCCTGGCCCGTGGCATTGTGCTGTGAGTCTAGTGCTTCATGGAGGCAAATCCGTGAGGGAAATAACAGCTGACCTAATTAACCCTCCCTTCACATCCCCCTGCAGTTGCTGTGAGCTGGGGCAGAGCAGGGTGATTTAACGGCAGCAGCTCTGGCATCCCACCTAAACCTTCTCCTGCCTGACCCGTGCTGTCAGCTGGCTGTGCATCTGCTGGGGCTGCTGACGGGGGCATTATTTTAGCTTAATTAGCAGCTGAGTAATCGATGAATGAGCAGAGAGCAGGAGAAATGGAGAGGAAAAGCAGTTTACTACAAGCACAGAGAGCGAGGGCTCTGTGAGACTGGGCCAAGCTTTCACCACCCTGGTGCTCTCCCACGGCCGCTGTCACCCATCCCAGCCAGAGTTTGTCCAGCCAAACGGGAAGGCTCTCGGGATCCCACCAGATCTCCCTCCGATCTGACAGGCACCGGGGGAAGGAAGAGCCCCGCGGTGGAGCAGCCAGGGATGCGCTGACAGGCGGCCTCTGCCCCATCCTTCCCAGCGAGCTCCTCAGCGGCTCTAATCCCCCGGTAATCAGTGCCCTGCAGCTCGGACAGCGGCCCGGGGGCTCAGATCCTCGGCCTCGCCCCCTCGCTTTCCCTGGGTGGCCTTATCCCTGCCCTTTAACCTCCTGCAGAATTTACAGCGGGTGCAGAAGGGCCGTCGCTACTCTATTTACCGCTGCTCCTCCATCGTTTACCGCAGCACCGCTTACTGCCCCGCCCGCTCGCCCTTCAGGAAATGGGGTGCGAACACTCGAAAGTTATAAAATCATGAGAAATGTGGGATTTTGTGGCGGCCAATCTGTTAAAAACCATGGTTTTAAGTGTATAAAGCGCACTCCTGTCCGCTGCTCGCGCCTTGTGAGAGGCGGGCGCCAGGGGCTGATGGACGGGAGGAGGTTTCTGAGATGCCAACAGACCAACAACCCCTCCTTCCCCCGGGAACGGGGCTGGCGGGCGGCCTGGAAAGGGCCCGGGTCCCAAGGGTTAAAGCCTGGCGGAAGGATGTCATTTCCACCGGCTGTTCTTCGCCCCACCCCCTCAAAGATGATGAATTATTGCTCGATGCAAAAATGAAGTGGTTATCGCTGAGCAGCTCTGGGTCAGCCAGGCAGCCCGGGGAGGGTGGGGGTGTGCCAGCGGCTGCTGCAGGTTTTTAAAGCCTTGATTCACCTTCTTGAAGCCAGAAATATTTTGGTGGGGTTGCTGATGCTGCCCCATCCTCCTGGCTTCCTGTCTGACCCCATGGAAAAGGAATTTTCTCGGTTTATTGGGATGGAGGAAAGCACCCGGACAGTGGTTGGTGGCTGTCCCAGGTGTGCCAGCCTGCAGTGACACCTTCCCTGGGTGCCCAGCTGGGGCTGAGTGGGGTCCTGCAGCTCAGAAACTGGGGAACAGTCTGCTCTTTGCAGCAGGGCCATGGATGGAGCATTAAACTGAGAAACAGAGATGGGACTTGACTCTGCCACTGGGAAGTCACAGTGGTATTGCTCCACTTCCCTCTTCCTATCCTTAAAACAACATAAAACTAAAACATTACATGAAAATACTCTAAAGTGTCTTCGTATATCCAACAGATAAAGTTCACTTCATTCTCATATTCATTTTTAACTCTTTCCCATCTTCTGCAGGGAGGTGTGTGTTAATCATGAGCACAAACAGCTTCTCCCTTTTTAAACTAAGCTTGGTAATTGACTTAAAATTAAAAAAAAAAAAAAAAACAACAACCTTGTAAAAGAGGAGGGATGGATGTTGAAATGAAATTAAAATTTTAATTTCGTTTAGAAATGACCCAAGAGTGTAATAGCTTTGGCTGGTACTTGATCAAGTCCCAGAATAAATGCTGGTTCTCCCACACATGTTTTCACAATAGGACAGGAATAATCAGAGCAAACAATAAGGCTGAAGTCAAGCTGTTAAGTCATTAAGGATTTTACCAAATGGTTCTGATTCCCCTCTATTTATTAGCAGCTCTCAGCAAGCTGTGGCTCTGGATTATCTTGATGTAAATCTGCAGTGATTTCCTCAGTATCAGCCAAGTTACCTGGCCCGGAGAGCTCCAGCCTGGAACGGAGCTCAGCTGAGCTCCCTGACAGCATCCAGGGGAGGAGAGGAACTCTTCAGGCTCTTATTAGAGGAAGCTGAAGAGAAGCAAAATATCACTCAGCCATCAGGGAAACTTGCTGACAGTGAGAGATGTTTTGGGCTGTGAAGTAGTTTCCTCTGGGAAGTGGTGGAAGTTCTGTTAAAATTAGCCTGGACAAAGCACAGCAGAGCTCCCTCTCTGTTGTTTCTGCCTCCCCTTCCACACTTGTTTTCCAGAGCACAATTACTCCACGCACAGGATCTGCTCACCCGCCTTTTCCAGCAGGGCGTGTCACCTGCTGGGTGCCATCCCTGTCCCTGGTGGGGGTTGGAATGGTCCCTTCTGGGATTCCTTCTGCAGGAATTCCATGATTCCAGGTCCTTTTCAAAGCCTCAGGCCTGTGTTTCTCTGTCCTTTAACCATTGTCACCCACAAAACCTGCATCAGGTTGGGAGACTGGTTTAATTTGCATTTAACCAGGACTTCTCTTGAGCCCACAGAGATGGGGATGCAAATTGTTGCTGAGTTTTGCGTTGTGTTTCTGCGCCTCTCTTGTGCTTTTTAACAGCTCAGCTTGGAGGGGAAGAGAAACCAGAAAGCAAACTGGCTCTAAATGTCTTGGAGCTGCTGTCTAGAGATGGTAATTCACCTCTCGCAGGCTGGGGAGGGGGTTGCTGCGGCTGCTTTGCAGCTCTGGTTAAATCCTATCGCTATTCCTTGCTGCACGAAGCCTGTCCTGGGTGTCGGGATGGGTTTGCTGCTGTCAGCGCATAGCCGCGGCCTCGAGCAGCAGCGTGCGGCGCCTTGCTGGAAGGTTCAGCCTGAGAAAGATGCAAACGACACCCAGCGAGGCATGAACGCGGCTCTCGAGAGCTGCTGCGAGCGAGGTGCCTCGATCAAAGGGGAAAAAACCCCAAACCAAGCCCCAGCTGCCACGGCTCGAGCTGCAGAGCAGAGAACAGAGCTGCTCCCGGGGCTGCTGTTCGGCTGCTCCTCGGGGCTGTGACTCCTCACGCTCGGACACGTGGGTGTCACTGCGGCAGACGAGCAGCCCCCAGCTCTCTCAGGCTCCGTTTCACCCTGGCTGTCTTGCTTTGTTTGGCAGCATCAACCTTTGCTTTAGGGCAAGGTCAGCCCGTGTTTACCCGAGATGGTTTGCACGTGCTGAAGGCTGGGGTCAGGTGTGCGATGGGCTGGGATTGAGCACCTCGCCCTGCATTAGGGGATGCCCTTCATGCCAGGGATGCTCCACCCTGGAAGTGCTCAGGGCCAGGTCGGACAGGGCTTAAAGCACCCTGGTCTGGTGGGAGGTGTCCCTGCCCGTGGCAGGGGGTGGAACGGGGTGAGCTTTAAGGTCCCTTCGAACCCAAACGTTCTGTGATCACTCAGGTTGCAGCAAAGGGCTCCGTGCACCGTCTTTGTCTCGCCCAGCTGCAGCTGCCCCAGCTGCAGGCAGATTTAAGCCCAGGCGTTTTAACGCCTCGTTAGGGCGGGCTGGCAGGGCGTGCACAGATGCTGAGATTAGTTAAGGCTTCTCAGCCACACTAACTCGCGCTCGGTGTGGTTTTGGGTTCAGCACAAAGAGAAACGGGCTCGTTGTTCTTCCACCACGTAGGGGTAGTTTTCAGTCTTGTGAATTAAAAAAAGAGAAGTTTGAAAAAAAAAAATCCTGCCTGTGTTCGAGGCAGAGTTAGTAATAAGAAGCAGGAAATGATGATGATAATTTAATACCGTACACATGCAGGTGTTTTGTGTTGGGCCATTACTCACAGGGCGCGGGGGAGATGCTCTGGGGGTCCCTGTTTGCTGAGGTGCTGAGTGAGGCACAGCCAAAGCAGCTCTGCCCTTCCCTGGGGGTGGAGAACTGCAGAGAGCTCCGGCAGCAGCAAAGCTCCCGGGAAAGGAGCAGAGGCAAGGCTGGGAGAGGGTCCCAGGGCCTCCAGGAGGTGTTCAAGAGTCCAGTGTAGAAGTGGAGGCTGGTGGTCATGCTGGTTCTGCTGAGGGCAGCTGAGCACAAAACGTGGAGCATGAGTTTGACGAGGGAGCTGGGAAAGGGTCTCAGCCTGGAGAAAAGGAGACTCGGGGGGACCTTCTGGCTCTGCACAACTCCCTGACAGGAGGGACAGCCGGGGGCAGTTCAGTCTGTTCTCCCAGGGAACAGTGGTAGGAGTAAAGGAAACAGCCTCGGGTTGCACCAGGGGAGGTTCAGGTTGGATATCAGGAAAATATCTTCACTCAAAGCTTTGTCAAGCACTGGCACAGCTGCCAAAGGCATGGTGCAGTCACCTTCCCTAGAAGTGTTCCAAAAATGTGTAAAGGGGCACTTGGGGTAGTAGTGGGCCTGGCAGTGCCAGGTTAAGGGTTGGACCTGATGGTTCTGGGACTTTGCTGTGGATAACTCAGACAGGTGTTTGCATCTGCAGTGGTCACAGCCCAGGGCTCTGCAGGAATGCAGAGGTGTTCCCCAGCAGCGGAGCTGTGTCCCCAGGGAGGTTAAAGCAGCTCCTCTGCATCTCCAGCCTGGGAACAGCCATTCCCTCGGCTCCAGGTCCCATCCTGCCCGAGCCAGCCCTGCCGAGCCCAGGCTGTTCCCCTTCCCTCTTCTGGCCCAGCGCCTTGGAGCCACATCCCCCAAAACACAGACAGTGCATCGGCCCTGCGTTTTCCATTGGCATTGCAAGGAGAGAGGGAGAAACATCCACACCTCTGATACCAGAGCCACATTGCAGCCCCTCCACCTCAGCCACACAAATGGGCTCAATGATGATTATAAATCCCAGCTAACGAGCAGCTCTGGCAGAAGGACTTGCTCAGAAGAGTGAATCCCATGTGAGGAGTGCCATGTGCGACTGCGAGGGAAACCTAAGCTCATGTGCAAAAACAGAGGATGTGTCCTGAAAACAGCGAAGTTCTTTGTGAGGCAGACTGGGCCTGACAAAGCTTTCACAGGAAAGGTGTTGATCTCAACAAATTGCCTTTTCTTTTTTTTTTTCTCTCTCTAAAGAAAAAAAAAATTGGCAACAATTTCCCACCAATTCTCCAGTAAAGGAAATATGATCTCATCTTCCCTCAGAGCAGCTCCCTCAGCTTGCAGGTGATAATTCATTCCCTATTGTCAGGCTCTCCCCTGGTTACACTCCTGCATCTGGGTGCTGCGTTGTTGATACAACCCCTCTAATCACAATATTTCCTATTAATCCATGTATGTTTCCTCTTAACTTTTCCAGCCTAAACTTGTTAAGGTGACAGTCTGCGCCAAGCTTTATACAGCTGTGGAAAGCACGGATGTAGCTGGTGCTGTCAGTTTTTATGGCATGGAATCTAATGCCCATCTCCATTCCTGCAGGCACCTCCAAGATGATGAGTTATTATATGGACACAACCATTGGCAACGCAGCTCCTTATCCTTTGGCTCGGCCTGGAATGATGGTAAGGAACGGACAGGACAAGTGGGAATGGACTTGTGCTGAATGAGGGTGGGCATAGATAAGATTTTAGTACGAAATTCTCCCCTGTGAGGGTGGGGAGGCCCTGGCACTGGGTGCCCAGAGAAGCTGTGGCTGCCCCTGGATCCCTGGAAGTGTCCAAGGCCAGGCTGGATGGGGCTTGGAGCAGCCTGGGATAGTGGAAGGTGTCCCTGCCCATGGCAGGGGGTGGAGTGGGACAGTCTTTAAGGTCCCTTCCAATCCAAATCTTTCCATGACTCTGTAAAAGACAGGATTTGGGGCTGGTTTCCTACCCCAGCAGTTTTCTCTCAGGTTACTGTGATTTTTCCAGCCCTGACCCAGCTCGGTGCCATCTCCTGAGTACGCAAGGTTTTAGGGAGTTCAGAGCAGTCCTGAATTCCGAGTGTTTACCCAGAGCTTCTCTGACCCTCTCGAGCCTGCAAACCTCCCCTGGAAATGGGGTCCTGCGTCGGATTTCCTGCGCTTGTGTTGGGAGGATTGTCAGGGGAAGCATTGTCCCGCTGCCTGCTCCCCCTGCTGACCTTCGCCTGGGATCAGTGGGACCAGCACCGAGCAGGGCAGCATTTGGGAAAGGTTCCCGTGCTTCTCTGGAGTTTTGGGACCACTCCGGTGCTCCCTCTCCTGAGCCAGCTCTGTTCTGTTTGCAGCTGGTGGGTGGTTGTGTGTAATAGAGGTTGGAGTGTGATCCTGGGACACGTTGGGCAGGGATTGGAGCATTTTTTAGGAAAATTAGATCCATATTTAGGGAAATAGAATCCATATTTAAATAAATCAGACCTATATTCAGAGAAATCCGACCTCTATTTAGAGAAATGGCATTTCTAGCCATTTGTCCAAAGAACTGCTGAGCGTTAGAGGTCAGATAAGCTCTGGGCTAACACCTCAGACTGCACAGAACTTGTGCTAAAAAACAACATTTTCCCCAAACTGAGAAGTAAAGCCCACCCTGAGCCATGAAATATTCCCAAGGCAGCTCCACAGCTTTCCTTTAAATGGTTCCGAGCAAGCATTTGGCTTTTAAATATTGATTGGCCATCAAGGAAATCTATTCCCCTGCAGGGAAATGGTAACAATGATAAAAAATTCAAACATCCTGCATTTATTTATAGGTATGTGCATGGTATTGTCCTCTCCTAGGGAGATAAACACCTAAATGCAATGCATTTATAATACGGTATATATGTATATATGTGTGTGCACATGGTAAATGTGTATATAATATATATACACACAGATACACATAATAAATACGGTGTGTACATATTTATACACACACTTATATATACATAAATATAGACGTATAAAATAGATGTGTACAAAATAAAATGAAAATTATATTCTGGGATCATTTATTAAAGCTTTTTTCCAACCCCAAAAAATCTATATTTCTAAATACCTTTATGTTTATATCTATATTTAATAAATATATTTTCTTTATAAGGTATAAATCTAGCTTCATATACAATAAAAATAAATGTGCAATTTACATTGAGTTATAAGCTAGGGTTACATGGGTGTGGGTGTATAAATGCTGATGTCACGCATATAATCAGTACATCTATAATGTATTGTGTGTTGACATATAATAATACAGTATATTATGTAATGTATGGGTAATAATACATCATTTAATACAAATTATATGTGCATGTGTGCATTTCATACGAGATGTATATCTCATACACCCATGTGTGCATACCACATGTGTATACATGTCTGCGGACACAACAATAAAACCAATATAAATATAAATAACCCAAATAGAAAGATAATAATCCCAAATGATATCCCTATAAATAGGAAGAGGAACATAAATACGACAGCTGGGACCAGGCTCCCCCACAGTGCCTGGGCAGGGCTGTGGTTCTGCACCCTCTGGTGACCCCCCACATTCTGGGGGCTTTTAGGGCCTCCTGCTGCCAAAAAATGACATCCCCAGGTGTGAGGAGTGGAACAAACCCCTGCCACAGAGGGTGTCCCCATGGGAGCCCCTCACGCTGAAATCCTGCCGAACTCAGCCTCCCCCTGACCTTCACTTTTCTCCTCATATTGGTTTAAAAAAGGCCATTTTTGGCCCTGTCCTAACACCCCTCAGCCAGGCGAGCTGGGATCTGCCAGAGCAGGAGTCGCTGCCTGATTCTGGGGGAAGCCCCACTGCCCGCTGCACATTTCGGGGTCCCGCTCCCCTGACAGCTCCCCTCTGCTCCTTCCAGAAACAAGGAGTCCCCGGTCCCTGCGAGGATCCCTGGGTGACGTGCGGCTTCCAGGCCTCCTGCTGCCCGCCGCGGCCGTGCTGCCCGCTGTGGGACGAGCCCGCCACGCAGGAGGTGCCCACGGGGCTGGAGCACTACGGCACGGGTAGGACACGGGGGTGGCACGGGTAGGACACGGGGTGGCACCTTCCCTGTGCCGGGGGGCTCGGAGCAGCTGGGAAAATGAGCCTGAATCCCCACCAGGCTCTGTTCGTTGTGTGTCCCCCTGGTCTCCTTCCAGATTTGCTCTCTGCCCCAGTCCTGCTTTCATTTATTGGGGTTTTGCCCTTAGTGCCTCCCTCAGGCACAGCATCACCAGGTTGGTACCTGCCTTGATGGTGTTAAGGGTCTCCCTTAGCGAAGACTGGCCCAGAAAGCAGAAAAAAATCCTTAAATATGTTTTTTTTAAATCTATTGTTCTCCTATCAAAGTGGTGCTGAAGGGTGGGAGCTTCCTTCTTCCCTGCCGTGGTGTGGAAGAACTCCTCTGCTCTTTCAGCTGGTGATTTTGCTGGTTTTTGGAATTTTGAAGTCCTGTGTGCACCTCCCTTGCATTTAGCAGCCCTGCTTGCTGCTCCCTGGGGTCTCCAGGAGGATCCCATGGGCAGGGTGGCCCTGCCAAGCTGCTGCTTGCATCCTCTGCA
>VZTG01000762.1:0-11399 GCA_013397845.1 Melanocharis versteri | reverse complement strand
GGGGGGGGGGGGGGGGCAATTAGGATGGTCTGTCTGTTCTTTTAATTGTTATTTCCAACACAGAGACACTTCCAGGAGGATGGGACTGTCCTGTGCCCCAGCACAGCTCCGGGAGCTTGTCCAGGCTGGAGAGGGGAAGAGCAGGAAGGAGAAGTGCCAGGCTAAGAGAAATAAAGACAGCATTAGGATGGATATTCCCCGAAAGCCCTGTAAGGGATTACACCTCTCTGCTCTCTTACTAAAATGGGATAGAAATCAGCCCCTGCTGTTAATCGGGAAGGGAAATGATTCCTCCTTTTCCGAGCAGAGCCAGGGCTGAGCTTTCCAAAGGAGCTCTCTGCACCTCATTTACCAGAGCCTGCTTTGTGCCTGTGAGGCTTCTCACTTTGCCTGGAGCCCCTGGGGGGAAATACGGGGTCCCTGATCTCTTGCTGCTCTCCCAGAGCCCTCTTCATCCCAGCTTTGCAGCAATCAGCTGTTGGACTGGAAGGACCCTGCAGTGCAACCTCCTCTTCCCAGGGGGTGGGGGGTTCATTCACCCGAGCTCCCAGTCCTGGTGACTCTTCCCAGCATCCATGGCCATGGAATTAGAGAGCCCCAGAACGGTTTGGGCTGGGGGTCCTTAAAGCTCATTGTGTCCCCTGGTCAGGGACACCCTCCACTGGCCCAGGCTGCTCCAAGTCCTGTCCAACCTGGCTTTTTATGGGAGAAGGGCTCTCAGGGATAAGATCTCGGAGACCAGACTGAGTCTTACAGCAGGGGTTTGGAAGACCTTGGCTGCATCACTTACCAGGAAGTCTGTAGGCATCTAAACCCCACTGCCTTCCACTGGAGTGAGATCCCTAAATCCCTGCAGCCGCTCCTGTGAGCCCCTGCACAGCAGTTTCTCACGTTGGAGATGCAGATGATTAATTCAGTGCACATTTTATTGCCATGCTTAATTCAGCGAGGTCGGGAGAGTGGCTGGGGGTCCCTGGAGAACGGGGCTGTGCATGTGCTTCGGATTACACACAAAAAGAGACGTCTGAAGTGATCCTGGGCCGGCTCTGGAGCTGCCTCCAGTCTCCCCAGCACGTGCTGGAGTTTCCCAGCCCTCCGGATGCACCTTCCCCCGCGGGCTTTGGGGTCAATAGGCTTTGGAAAAGCTGCAGTGGGTCAATTGTTGGCTGTTTGACCAGAGCTGGAAGGTGGTTCCTCTCTGTGCCGCTGGTCCTGGGGAGGGATGGGCCTCAGTGGAAGCAGGCAGGGATAACGAGGTCCTGCGTGTGTTGGGATGATGGTTTCTCTGGGGACAGTCATGGGACACTCGCTTGCCTGTCTCCAAATGGCTTCAGCGAGGTGTGGGAGCAGCTTGGGTTTGAGGGTGGAATTTGCACATGGGCTTATTTCCAGCTTTTGGCTCACGAAAGGAGCTTCTCCATGCTCTGGGAGCCGCCTTTGGAGACCTCTGATTCCCTCTTGGAGACAGGGCTTCTCTTTCGATGTTCTTCCTTCCGCTGTGATGCTGCAAGGGCAGGCTGGGATGCAAAGCCGGGAACTCCACAAATCCCTGTCAGGAGGGTGGAGCCCGGTGGGGGTTGGTCTTTTCTCATGGATACCAAGGGAAAACAGCCTCAAGTTGTGCCAGGGTTTGCTACTGAGGAAAAATGGAGAAAAGAAACTGCTCCACCAAAGGGGAGATTTGATTACTAAGGAGATCCAGCCCAAACTCCTTCTCCTTAACTGAGCAGCAGTTCTTTTTCAGGAGTTAGGAATGCCTTTCTCCCTGGTCTGTGTGATTCACTCTCCACATCTGAGGTTCAAGCTGGGCCAGGGGCTCCTGCTTGGTCAAACTGATGTCAGCACTGAGGTAGAAAAGGAAAAAAGGAAGAGATGCCCCAAGGGAGCCTGTTCATGGAAAAATTCTAATTTGGTCAGTTCCAGGCATCTTGCAGAAGAGTCTACGCTTGGGAGATTTCAACCCAGTTTTCCAGGCTCCAGAGACAGGACTAATTCTGGAAGGCAGTGATGGAAATAAAGCTGGCATCTCCTCGTGCCCTGGACCAGCTCCTCACCCTGAGACATCTCCAGAGGTGACCAGAGCTGCTCTTCCTCCGCTTCTCATCCAGCCCCTGCCTGACCCCAGGAGAACAGAGCCCTTCTGTGTCTGTCGGCTCTGGCTGTGTTTCCATCCAGGCAAACAGCCACTCCATGGAAGTAGGAGCAGTTTTCCTTGCTCTGCAGTAATCAGACTGACAGCACAACGAGGCAGCCCAGTAGCTTTGCTTTGCCTTCCCTTTGTGCTGAGTCCCAAGCTGGGTGTCAGCTCAGCCCCCATATCTTGAGTAAAAACCTCTTTTTTTTCCCACTTTTCTCCTTGTTGCTGCCAAAAGTGACAGATTGTTGGGCGGAAATCATCAATATTTTGTCAAAACCAAATCCAAATATTTCCAGCCAAACCTCAGCGTTTTCTGGTGCTGATGCAAAAACAAATCTCCGTGGGAAATGCCAGCAGGGAAAGCAGAGGGAGCAATGGGCTGGAGTGTTCTGCTGTCCTGGCTCTCTGCTTGGGATGTGTGGCCGAGGGGCTGCGAGGCGCGGGGTGGTTGAACCCAGGAGCTAAATTTGGGCTCCTCTGTGTTTATTCAGAGCACAGTGGTGTAAACAGCCGTGCTCTGCTGACCTGCACGAGCAGCCCGGCCTGGGCAGTTTATCCCACAGAGTCTGGAGCACAGCAAGCACCGAAATTCCCTCCCTGCTCTCCAGGAGCAGGATGTGCTGCTTCACCCCAGCCACGCTCCGAGCTCAGGGAATGATTTTAGAGGTTTCCCCCACCTGCTCCTGCCTGGCTGTGGTCACCCTGCCCTTCTCCCCCCACATTGGCTCCCAGCCCCTGCGTTTAGCACGGCCATACTTCCATAGCCATCCCCCTTCCCAAATCCCTGCCCGGGGGCCTCACAGCTCCAGTGGCACTGGATCATGGTGGGAGGACTTTCCCCTCCACACCTACCTGAAATCAGGGGTTTTGGGGCTCTCCCACGCCTGCCAAGAGCACCTCGCCCTCGCTGGCCATCGCTGCTGCTCCTCACTTCATTAGCACCAGGGATGTTTATAAATGGCAGGATAATATTTTTCGTTTCCAGTTTGAGTTTCCAGGGCAGCCACTTTCTGAAGCACTTAGGAAGTTTAGAGAAGACGAGGTTATATAAACGGTTTTTCCCCCCTGGGCCCTTATTAATCAAGTGGCTGTGGAGCCATTCCCAGAGCTTTGGGATCGAGGGCACTGGCTGGGTGAGGGGAGGCGGCTTTTTCTTGGCTCCTGCCCTTTATTTGGGAGTTTGGGATGAATGGAGCTCTCAGACCTGGCTGTGGGGTTTGAAGGCTGCCGGGGGGCTGAGGAGGCTGCTCCTGGGTTGTGTTAAACTGAGTTTGGGGCTGGACTCATTTGTAGCCCCTTCTGGGCCTTCATGTGATCCATGGCACGTCTTTTAATTATGGTTTTCCTGGCCCTGTGGATGCATCCCTGTAAAATTTCATTATTTGGTGTAAAGTTTTTGCATTTCCTGAGTGCAGGGTAAATACGATTTCAACAACGATGTGCATCAAGTTGATCCTTGTGCTTTTCCAATGAAACCCCATGGGTGTGCACGTACACTGATTAATAATTCCCTGATGTATTCCTAGATCTTCCCAGCTTTTTCCCACCCAAGCTCCAGCAGCAGCTGCTCCCCAGGGTGGGTTTGAAAACAGGAGCCAGCTTTGGTTCCTTTTAGAATGAAACCAAGCTCTGCCTCCTCCTCCTCCTCCTCCTGCCTCTGCCTCCTCCCCACAAGGGATGAGGAGTGGGGATTTTCTCTTTTCCTTGGGTGGATGGAGCTCTGTCTGCAGCAGCAGGTCCAGCTGCTTCCAGCCTGGAGCCGCAGGTCCACAGGAAATCAGCTCATTAATCTGCTGCCCCACCTTCCCAGCTCTCCAGCCAGGCTCCCCCGGCGTGAAAATGATGATTGAAATAGCCAGGGGTGGGAAATGATGATTTAAAGGGGGTATTTGCAACTGCTGCTGACTGGGGCCTTGACAGAAGGAAACTGAATTTCTTCCGGGTCCTGGGAGCATGTGAGGAAAGGTGCTGAACATCTGGAGTGATTTAGGAGTTCTGGGCTGTTGTGCTGGAGCTCAGCCTGAGGCACTGGGCTGGGATGGGGAGAAAATCCTCTCATGGGGACAAAATCCTCCCATGGCTCTGGGCTTGAGCTGCTGCAGGCTGGGTGTTCAGAAGGTCCATGTCCACCTCCCCCGGGGATGGACGATGGTTGCGGTGGCCCAGGACATCTCAGGCAGCCCTGGGGTGTTTGTGCATCATCTGAGTGGATTTTCTTCGCTCCCCAGAACTCCTTTTCACATTGGAAGGAAACTCTGAGCCCCAGAGGTTATTTTGTTTTGTCTCACAGAACACAAATTGGCCTTCCCAGCTTCCCGTTGGCCTCATCCTCATCCGAGACCTTCCCCTCCCACAGAATCCTCCTCGAAGAGGTGAACTAACTGGGTGAAAAGAGCTTGTTAACAAATTACTTTTAATAGGCCTTTTTTTTTTTCCATCTTGCAATTCTTTCCCATATTAAAAGTACAAAAATAGAAAGTTTTAGCTCTGGTTGAATGACACAACATTTTCCTTGTTTATTTTCTTTTCACTGCTTTAACCCAATGAGAAGTGTGGGAAAAGGAAAAAAAAAAAAAAACCCTACAACAAACTGGTCTGAATCAGCCAGGAACATATTTAGAAAAAATATTTGTATCTGATTTTTTCCTCCAGCCACCAGCAAAGCATGAAAAATAATAAATAAATCATCTGTTTTCACGGCTTTTGCTGCAGGCAGTTGGGAGGTGGATAGGGAAGCAGAGTGTGCTGAACGCTCTTGGATCTCAGGATCTCTGTTCAACAGCTTCCTGGCGATGGGGTGAGGAGGAATGGCTTCGGACTGGCAGAGGGTGGATTTAATGGGATATTGGGAAGGAATTAATCCCTGTGAGGGTGGAGAGGCCCTGGCACAGAGAAGCGGTGGCTGCCCCATCCCTGGCAGTGTCCAAGGCCAGGTTGGACGGGGTTTGGAGCAAGCTGGGACAGTGGAAGGTGTCCCTGCCCACGGCAGGGGCGGCACTGGATGGGCTTTAGGGTCCCTTAAACCCCCCGAAATCACGGGCGCTGCTGCCCGTGGCTGTGCCGGGGTGACCGTGTCCCCTCTGGAGCCGCAATGCCCTGCTCACAGCTGTCTGCTCCCATTCACACCCGCAAGGATTTAGGACCTCGGCGAGCTAATCAGGAGACGCTCCCGGGGAGAGAGGCGTGTTATTTAATTAGCTGCACAATGGGCTGGCTGGGAGGCACGTGGTGGCTCTGATGGCAGGAGATAGATGTCCTTTTAGCCGGGCTAATTGTTGGGAAATAGCGGGGGCTTTGTTCAGCCCCAGCGTGGGCTCTGTGATCTCGCAGAGCCCAGGGGCTGCCCGCTTATAATTTTAGACAGATCCATTCAAGCCTGCCCCGCAGCGCGGGGCCGAACAAGCCGGGCATTGTTGCAGAGCCAGGAGCGGCGGCCAAGAAAACCACCCCGAAAAACCCAAACACGTGTAGGGAGGAATATTTCCCTGGCGTTTGTTCACTGCCAGGCCAGGTTGCCAAGCGCGGACAATTGCGGGAGAGGAGGTTTCCAGCGCCGGGCGAGGGTTTTTCCTCTTTGAGACGCGTTTGCAGGCGGATCCCTCATGCCAGGAGTGATGCTGGGGGTGTCTCTGCTGGCAGAGCCTCTCTGGGGAGGGCACTTCCAGTGCTGTGGGTCTCATCCCGGAATTTCCATGCTCTGAGCACGGTGTACATGGAATAATCGTGCCCATCCCCGAATTATCTCTCCAGACTGACTGTGTGCACCTGTCACCTCATGGCCGTGGCAGGACAGTGATTTGGGATGGAGGGACCTTGGCTGCTGGATCTTGGTTGTTTGTGCCTCCCAGGGTTCTGTGCAACAAGGGATGGAAATCCCAGTTCTCTCTCCTGAGCTTTCCCCTCAAATCCCTCTCTGGAGAGACCCCATCACGGTCCCCAGCCCCTGAGCTTTTCCTTTGGGACTGCTGAACTCCCAGCTCCTTGAGAAGGGAGAAAGTGTCATGGAAAAAAGGGATGGAGGCACAGAGGTGGAAATATTGACCAGGAATTAAACTTCCATCACTTGAACGTCCCTGTCCTGGCCCCGGCATTAACCTGGGGGCCACTGCAGTCCTGTGGTTTATTTTCCTGCGCTGATCACTTCCAACTGGCTGCAAGCATGGGATTGTCCTGGTGGCTGCCACTTCTCAGGCTGTAGATTCTATACCAGAGCTTGGAGCCGGACTCACCCTCCTCGGGAGCTGCTTGTGTGGTTCTGGGACCCTGATAAAGTGGAATGTGGCTGTTCCTCAGTGTTTGGTGAATCAGTGGGTGGCGTTTTGGTGGTGGTGGGTTTTTGAAAGATGGAAAGGGCAGAAAAGCGTCAGTGATCACATTCTGGCTGTTAGGAGACCATTTATGAGCAATGATCCCTCTGCCTCTCCTCCGTAATCCCTCCGTATACCTCAGAGAAGGGAATTCCAGGGGCTACCAGGGATCAGTTCAGTAAGGAGAGACTGGTGAATGCCAAGAGTGCAGCCACAAGCAGAGCTGTGCTGCTCAAACCTGAGCTGGCTGCGTTGTTTGTGCTCTGAAGGAGAGAGGTCTGAGGCCAGAGAGATCCAAACCAGGAGATCCGAGCAAAGGCGAGAGGGGGATCCGGCAGGTGAGATTTGATGTGTATTGGCTGCACATGCTCGGTGTAATTGAGAATATCGGGGGTTCAACAGCAAAACCCTTCAGGATGTGTTTACCAAGAGCTCGGTGCTGTCACTTGAGGGGAGAGGGAAAATGTCCGGAGAGCGAGCAGTGCTGCAGAGCAGCTTACGAGGATTTTCCATCCAGCCACGGCTCCCAGCAGGGACACGAGTGAGTGACAGCACCCCTGCCAAGGGAATTCCCGTCAGGATGGCACTGCTGGAGCCCAGAGCAGCTCCTCAGGTGCGGGATCAGCACCTCTGGGAAGCCAGGAGCGGGAGGCACTCGGAGATGCTCGAGCAGCTTGCGGGGCTCGCTCGGGGTCCCCGGCGTGTGGCGGGGCTGCGGCTCCGGCAGCCACGCGGGCTCCGTGTGCCGAGCCCTGACCCCCGCTGGCCACAAAGCGGCTTTTGTGAGCCCTCCCCGCCGGGGCTTAATGAGAGCAGGAGCCGCGGAGGCTCGGAGCCCGGGGACAGTCACTCACAGGAGGGCATTGTGGCAGCGATGGCTCGGGGCTGGGCCGGCCCGGGGCTGGAGAGCCCAGCGGGAACACTGCCCTGCTTTTCCTGCCGCCAGCGCCCGGGCTGCGGGACTTTCCGTGCCTCCAGCCCCGCGGCGAGGGGACCCCAGGGGCCACATGCGGGGCGCGGAGCAGCCACGCTCTGGGCACGGTCATCACCTCCGGGACCCCAAAGCTGGATCTGGGATCTGGCCCGGCTCCCCCAGCCCGCCGGGGGCACACGCGGGATGTGCCACGAACGAGCTCGGCCTCCACGCCCGAGCCAAACACGGGAGGCTGGAGCCAGCAGGGCTAATCCAGCCTCCTCTTACCAAAATACTCCACTGCTTCCCAGCTATTACGGCGCTTGAAGGAATTTCTCGTATCATTTTAAATTCCAGGAAAGGTATCTCCCGGGGGAACGGCCGTGGCAGCTGCCTGCTCTTTCCTCTCATTGCACAGGGCCACCTCCACACCCAGGGCCACCTCCCTGCTCTTTCCTTTCTTGGAGTGGTGGCTGCTGCTCCTTCCAACAATGTCCCCGTTACGATAAATCCTTTCATGTCTCCGTTTCTCCCTGGAATTGCAGGACAGGTTTTTTTTTTTCTTTTTCCTTTCCCCTTTGCTCCTGATTTTTGTCTCATGCCCTCTGGGTATTGTTTACTTGACAAAACATCAAACTCAATCCCTGACCGCTCGCGGTCATTAAAAATCCCATGGCAGTTTTGGGGAAGGCTCCAATTTGGCTAATTACGTTCTGCCATAAATATCCCCCTGCAGTTTTAATTGGATATGGTGTTCTTCATTTCCTGGCCATTACAGCTGGGTGGATGCTCCACGTTATTACGTGGCCGTTGTATTTCACCCCATGTTTTGGTAGCAGCAGTGCTCAGAAAAGCTCCTTCTCCAGACCAGAAGTTACACTTCATTCCTGCTGGAATGAGAATGGGGAAATGCGAGGGAAAGGAGAAGCTGTCCCAGCTCCATGACATCTAAAGGAGAGCCAGCAGCTGCCCTGGGCTGGGACAGGGGTGAATTTGGCCGTGGAGAAGTGAAAGAGCCATCCCAGCCAGGAGAGAGGTCATGGAAGAGCCGTCCTTGCGTTCGGAAATCACCGCAAAGGCTCCGCTCCCCTAACACCTTTCCTCAGTGCTAAATGAATAATAATGGTTGTTGTTCCGTTAACCCAAGGTTAGTCAGCGGCCCTGGGAACAATGGGGCATTACTGCCCGCCCTTTCTTTGTTCCCAGCACTTGCAAACAGTGGGGCTGCACTGCGGAGGGAGGGCAGATGGTTATCGCCCATGCTCGGGCTGCAGGGCCGCTCTCCAGCCCGGCATCCTCCCTCCCCGCACACAGCCTGAATGGATACTAACGTTCAGTAACGACCCAGTGGAAAACGAGGGTGAGACTTGGATGGGGAAGAGGAAAGATTTTTCTAAAGCCTGTGAGCAGCAAATAGGAACCAGTTGCTGAGGCGAAGTCATGTTTGGCAGGTCTTGGACTCGGAATGGTCACATCCCAGCTGAAGAAACTAATCAATGGATTCCTTCCATGCCTTCTGCGAACACTGAGCCATTGAGCGGCTCAGCTGGAGCTCAGAGCCAGGGCTTTCATGTTGCAGCTCTGAAGTGAACGCAAATTAAGGCGGCTGCTGGGATGGAGTTCGAAGGAGAGATTCAGCTGCCCTGGGAGGAAACCTCCGTCCACAGCCACTCCGTTCTTTTCCTCCCCTTTGGGGACTTTTGCCCTGGTGCTACTTTTGGAAGCATTTCCAGTTTCCCTGTGTGTAGGGGTTGCCATGCATTGCACCAGCAAAACGGAACACAGGTTTGGGGGGACACAAAGGAGTGAGGCAAAGCTCAGAGCTCCTCTGCAGCCCTCCTGCACCAAGCTGGGCTCAGCGTCAGCGGCTTTGCGGGATCATGGCTCAGCTGGGATGCCAGGAGCCTGGGGATCTCTCCTAATAAAAACCACCCAAGCTGTGAGAAAGGTCTTTATTAGAGCCTGTGTCGTGGTCCAGAAGAGAAGGATCTCCAGTACAGGTGCCCTGGAGTTCAGCCAGCCCTCGGACTGTAACGCTGCAGGAGAGGCTGAGCCAAAAGCAGTGGCCCAAGGGAGTAAGGCTGAAGCAGAGACACCTCAGGGCACCCACTGCCTCCTCTGCTGCTGCTTCTCAAACCCTGGCAGCTCCATCCAGGGCCGTCTGTGCCTAGGAGAGCCTTGTGCTGTGTGCCACCAGCAGCCTGTCCCAGTTGGTGTTTGGGCGAGTCCCAGTGACCTCGCCGCGCCTCCTCCTCTGTTTCGGTCCGGGGGTTGTGGTTTTTGCTGCAGCCGCGCTCCGAGCGGGGCGAACGATCCACCCAGGGGGGTCATTTCCATACGGTTGGGACCGCAGGTGCTTTCTGATGGCTCCGTCAGGCAGCTGCACAAACCGGCACCCCCAGCCAGCCCCCTCCTCTCCCTGCCGCGGGATCCCAGCCCGGCCGAGCGCAGGAAGGGAAGGACTGCGGGCTCTGATAACTGCATCAGGTTTCTCTTCCCAAGCCTGCTCTGGAGGGATCAGAGATCAGACAGAAAGGCAGCTGTTTCTCCTGAATCCCCTTTTGATTTTCAACTAAAAACGTTCTGCTAAATCTCCTCTCTGTAGTTTCTTCCTTCTATCGTTGCTGTACAGGGAAGAAAGAAACCCAAACCGAGGGCAGGTGCAAGCACATGATCCTGGCCCGGGGAGGCACCACATTTTATCCTTGCAGCCATCCTCTTTCCACCTTCGGGTTTCCAGGTTCATTCCTGTGGTATGTTTCAAACCACCAGCCGAGGTTTCCAACCCTGTGCTCTGCCTGAGCACGGCTCAGGTTCTCCCGAGCCCTCGGGAATCAGTGGAGGGAGGTTTTTCATCACAGCAAATTGCAGGTCCCACAGCACTGCTGCAGGAACAGGTTGCCCAGAACTGAGTTTGCAAGTAAATTGGAAACAAGATTGCCTGTAAAACTGGGAATGTGAGAGGTTGTCACTGGGTGAGGAAGATGAACCTTGGGCTGGAGCTCCCTGCCTGGCTTTGCCAGCTCTCAGCCCTCCTGCTGCTCGATGTGCCTGCCTTGGCAGAGCCGTGTGTGCAGCCAGAGCCGGCTCTCCACGTCTGGCCCAGCACCTCGCAGCTTCTTTCAGTTGCACAAACTCTCCTGCTATAAATACGCGCGCGGTGGCTGAGAAAGGCCCCGCTGCAGAAGCGAAATCATCTGAGCTGCAGCGTTTGCATCTGCAGCTCATCTTTTGGGGCTTTGGGAGGTTTCAGGGGTGTTTGCGAGCAGGACTCTGGTTCATCTCAAGGGCCGGGCAGCGATCGTGACCCCCGGCAGCTGCTCCTGTAGGCCTGTGTTCACTTGAGCCCATCTTCGATGGGAGCAGCCTGATCCGTGCCAGAGAGCCGGAGGCTGTTAAAGACTTTCGGAGTGACAGAACCACAAGAGCTGGTTGCTCATGACTTTTTTTCTCCGTACCGGTAAGCTGACATCTGTGAGTCATACTCTCCTTCTGCTGTGCCGTTTGTGGTCTGAAGTTTGTGCTACCTAAATACAATCATACAGATTTCGTGTGAAAACCGATATTCTTCTGTTAACTCCATGCCGTGCTGGCATGATACTCATCTTGCATCTTCAAGATGCTTTTTATCCAGTCAGTTCCCAGCTCTTTTTGGCCTCCCACCTCTACCAAGCAGGCCTGGGAACAACCACCCTGGCTATCACCCACCACAACACGATGTGCACAGCTCTGCCCTGGCTGTGCCCCTGAGTTTGGATGTGCTTGTGGGTGGGAGAGGAGCAGGCTGCCCCAGGCGGGATGATGGGAAAGTGAAGGGGTGATGGAAATGTGGGGAGATGATGTGAGCATGAAGGGGTGATGGGAGCTGAAGGGGTGAGTGTGAAAGGCAGCGGTTCGTGTCGAGACAGGCAGGGTGAAGACAACTGGCCTGGTTTCAAGAGCCATCGGTTCCGGGCAGCGGCTCCAGCCAGGAGCCGCATTTTCCCGTGCCCAAACTCTTACCCCGTCGTGTTTGGGGGCCGGGATGCGGGCAGAGGTCGGG
>VZTG01000761.1:139757-215237 GCA_013397845.1 Melanocharis versteri | reverse complement strand
CACTCCTCCCCGACACAGCTGACCCAGACGCTTCTCGCCCAGTGCTTTGGGAACCCCCCTCCCAGCTACTGCCACACTCCCCTGGCGCACCACTGCCACCGCAATGCCCAACCACGGACACCCCAAGAAACCGCTGCCCTGACACCACCACAGCCACCAGCCCAAACGGGAAACCACGGGCGGAAACTCCCAGCAATCTGAAAGCGATGAAGGGAAAGCTGCTGCCATACAAAGCCCCACGCTCGGCAGCGTCCCAGGCACGGCCAACAACACCAGCACCACCCAGCCTCGCAGGCCTCCTGCCCAGCACCACCCGACAGCACCCACAGACACGCCATGCCTGCGGCCACAGCCCCACAGCCACGCCGGCCGCACGCTGCCCCGCCACTCCTGCTCCTCCTCACCGCTGCAGCCACCAGCCTCGCCTGCCAACACCTCTGGACACGCGACGACACCTTCCCCGGCGACGCGCTCCGCCTCCTCCAGGACATGGCTCCCAGCCACACACAGCCCTGCCACCTGCAAGAGCCGCCCTTCTTCCCCGACACCCTCCTCCGCAACAACCTCCACCCGCACCAAGCCGCCGCCGCCGCCCTACGCATCCTCCAGCACCTCTTCCACACCCTCAGCACCAACAGCACCCACCAGCACTGGCCCACCCAGCCTCGCAACGACCTCCTCAACAAACTCCAGCACCACATCCACCACCTCGAGCAATGCCTCCCCGACAACGCCACGCTCCTCAGAGGACCACGCAACCCGCTGCTCACCATCAACAAGTACTTCAGGGACATCCACCTCTTCCTCCACGCCCACAACCACAGCGCCTGCGCCTGGGACCACGTCCGCC
The DNA here is from genome assembly GCA_013397845.1 of Melanocharis versteri. Taxonomy (NCBI): domain Eukaryota; kingdom Metazoa; phylum Chordata; class Aves; order Passeriformes; family Melanocharitidae; genus Melanocharis; species Melanocharis versteri. Next base: position 214,387 of record VZTG01000761.1, on the reverse strand, counting down.
TCGAAGCTCGCGCCTCCTTACAGCACCTCCACAACCTCACACGCACCATGCGCCGCTAGCACAAACACCCACACCCATCCACCCACACCCACACCCTCACCACGCTCCCACACCTACGCCCCAAACCCACCTCCCACCTCACGCCTCCCCTCACCTGCCACAGGAGACACGGCTCCAACAACCGCACGCCACCTGCAGCCTACAACCACTACGCCTCCGTTGATACAGCCTCTCCCAGTCATTTGGACAAAGGACTTCCCCTACTTATTTATAGACTTATTTATTCATCTCTTTATTTATTTATTTATTTATCTATTTATTTATCTATTTATTCACTTATTTATGCCACAGAAAATAAAGACCTTTGACAAAACATTGCCACTGCCTCTCGTCTCACTAGCAAAGCCTTTGCCACAGGGGGAAGCCGCTTCTACTCCATACCTACTCCAAACCCTGCTCCAAACAGGGCTCTGCACAGCCCCTGCTCACTCTTCTGACTTGCACCTGCCCAAGGAGGATCTTGCAGTAACCTCTTTGGAGAAACATCACTAGGTGTCAGGTATCATCATCACAATTATGCCTTCGGCCCTTGTTTCCTCTGTCATCTCCACCTCTCTTCCCATGTCAGTAAGAACTATGATCGTATCTGAAGGCCTCATGACAGGGAAGGCTTGGATCTAATGGAGGAGGTCCTCTAGAGGGCCACAAACACCATCAGAGCACTTCTGCTACACAGACAGCTGACAGAGTTGGGGCTCTTGAGCTTGGAGAAGAGAAGCCTCCAGGCAGACCTTACTGCGGCTTTTCAACATTTTAACAGAACTTAGAAGGAAGAAGCAAACCAAATGTTGAACAGCGTCTGCAGTGACAGGCAACGGAGTCCGGGGAATGTCTTTAAACCAAAATAGAGTAGGTTTCGATCAGATATAAGGAAGAAATTCATTACTATGAGGATTGTGAGGCACTGGAACAAGTAACCAGAGGTAGTCAGGTTACCGCATCCCTGGAAGCGTTCCAGGCCAGACTGGATGTGGCTTTGTGCAGTGTGGTCCAAGAGAAGGTTTCCCTTCCCATGGCAGACGTCCTTGCAATTAGATTACCTCTACCAACCTAAAATATTTTAGGACTCATGTTGAAGTTTTGGAGGATTGTGGAACCAAAATGGGTGCAGGGAAGAGTGTGAGGAGGAAGGAGCAGAAGCGTGATGGCACAGAAGGCAGTCCCACTCGCCATCATCCTATGCCACCCGGGAGATGAAGGTAGAGGTAATCATGAGTGAAACTGAGTCCAGGAAACCATGAGAGGTGAGCGGAAGATGTTCTGTCGATTTGGTTTTATTTCATGATCTACTTACTAATTGCCCTGATTTGATTGCTAATGAGTAAAACTAATTTCCCCAAGCCAAGTCTCTTTTGCCTGCGACCGTAATCAGTAAATGATTTCTCCCTTTGCTTATCTCACCCCACATGCCTTTCATGATCTATTTTCTCCCTTGACCAGATGAGGAGGGGAGTGATAGAGCAGCTTGGTGGCCACCGGGCATCTAGCCAGTGTTAACACATTACAATATGTGTCTCCTGGCCCTGCAACTTCAAATATTTTGCATTTTGTTGCCACAGAAATAATTCCATGCATTTCAGTTGACAGTTCTTCAACCACCATGACTTTCTCTGGCGAAAGTCTTCATTCATGTGCTCAACTTTGGGGCTTTTTTTAACTCAGGGTCTGCAGTCTGACAGGGCTTTCTCTGAGTCATCCCTGTACTCACCTCTAAACTATCTGACTTTGGCTGCTCCAAGCTCTGCATGAATTACCTGGTACTTATTTGGGCCTTACATTATGGCATTCATCCAGTCTTCTCAGATCACTGCTCGCTGCTCCATTTCTGCTTCTACAGATACACTGCATCACTCTAGTATGTAACTGTTCCCAGTTCCATACTAGTCCCAACCTACTCCCAAACCTTTTCTCCAAGTTCCTTATCCTACATTTCTGATAGGTAAAGTCTGTATCATTTTGCAATCTAGATTGAGGTCCTTTTTGAATCCATCTGGGAGCTCAGCCTGTCTCATATGCCATTTGCATTCAGGATCCAGACAAGGAAAAAAACTTTGCACACTCTCCCTCCTACAGCTCACCTGCATTTGTTACCACGATGCATATGCAAAGATCTATATCTATAAGCACTTCCAAAACCTGTCAGATACACCTACTGGCTACCAACTTGCGTACTCGCTGTTCAACCTTACCTCTTGGCAAAAGAGAACACTTAAGACTTCAACTAGATCAGACAAAATGTCATAATATTGCCACAACAATTAGAAATTTCTCCACTCAGGAGCACAGAGCACACTATTTAGAGATTTTGCATATGGACAAATGCATGATGCAACAGTTGCTCTGTATCAATTTACACAATCCTGGTGTAAGTTTAAAAAACAGATAACTAAAAAAACAGAATATGGAACATAAGGAAAAGCTCTTAACCACTGTTAAATGAACCAATTTATGTGGCACAGATTATCAACAGTGAAGACAACTTGTTTAAAATTAAATAAATCAAGTCATTTACTTACCATTGGCAGTCTGGATTGAAGCATCTGGAGATCATCATAACCATAAATCTGCTTAAAGACAGATAAAAATACAACATCATTATAACACTTTATTCTGGTGCTTATCAGTTTGGGGCTTTGAACTGAGTTTGACTTAAGCCCAGTTTGTGTTAAAGGTCTACAGCCGTATGTTGCATTGTGTTATCATGGGGCACTGTAGCATTTCAAGGAGAATAGAACTGAAGCTAAAAAGGATTGTCATTCTGATGTTGTTTCCTGGTGACAACGTCCTCTGAGAGTCTGACTGTCCCATCTTCAGTACAGTTTTCACAGACACATCATTCCTGAACTTACGAAAAATCTACCAGGCATTCAGATTTGGGAGTAAGAACAACAGCCCTCTCTGCTGTAATCATTGCTTCAAAGAGCATTAAGATTAAAGAGATGACCTGACCACAACACAACCTCCTGAGTATCTTCTCATATTCAGTTTGATACAGAAAAGTTACTGGTATAAAGTTGCGGATTCAAAAAGCAGATAACCAAAAATACGTTGATGCTGGTCGGACATCAAAAAGCTATGTGCAGTCTTTCAAACCATGACAGACAGGACACATGGCACATTTCAGTCACTACTACAGCAAATCCATTCCAGTAACACAAACCTAAAGGAGCCCAAATTTATTCAAATGGCCTAAAACCTGTTAACACTGAAAACCATAGCTACACCCATGTTTAGCTTTAACAGCGGCCAGCTCAGGTCTGTACCAAAAGCTCTGCAGTTTACAATCAACAGTAAGCCTCTACTGAACATATTTCAGATGTTCTTTAGCATTTGGAACAAGAATTCCGGGTGCGACATGTGCCACCAGAAATGCCTTGGCATAGACAGTAGCAGGTCTGGAGGGCCCACTTGCACCAAGGGCTAAGAAATCAAAGACAGAAACAATGAAACTGCTTACTGGGTAGGCAGGCAGAAGTCCTCCAGGTCCCACAATATACTGGTTATGCAACAAGGGTGGTACACCTTGGGGCAGGTTTGGGGGAGCTTTGCCTGTAGAATCAAAATACAGACACTTTAACAAGCCTTTAGAAAAGAAAAGGCTTCAGCATTGAGACAAGATAGCTCACAAATTCTGGCAACTGCACCATCTTCGATTATATAGAGGAGATTTCATGCTGTTTGATGAATATGCTCAAAATAGCCTGAAGAAGAGTCTAACCATGCCTCAAGGGAAGGAAAGCACAGGCTACTTAAGCCTGAAAACAGTCCTATCAGAGAATAGCTTGATTTTGTCATCTACTTTGTCCAAGAGGATTACAAGAATTACATGAACTTCTCTTTTCCTCAGTCCTTTCCTGAAGGCAAATTTAGAAATCGTTCTCAATCTGTGTGAGCAAATTCTCTCCTTTCATTTTCTGCGCTGTCAACACATTCCCTTTATCACCAGCAATAGACTGGAAAGCACTAGATGTTGCCAGCATACTTTCTGTGGGTGACTTACTGCAACTAGGAACAGCAAAGAGGAGACTGAAGTGGTTTCAGCTGCCTTCATGAAGCAGTGCTGGGAAGCAGAACAGTAAAAGAACAATGCACTTTGGCCAGTCATAAGACACTTCATTTACAAGCTATAGAAATGAGAAATCCTTCTGTAACTAAGCATGATCCTTAGTAATACATCACTCATTTCTCTCTGTAAGATTTCCTTTCAGCAGTTCAGGTTTATCAGAGAAGAAAGAGAATTTAGCATCTCTTCCACTTCAGTACATGAAGTCTCTCAGCCCTCTTTCTCTATGGACTCTCCTTCTGAAATGCCGTTTGCTGTGCAATGACCCAGACATTTTTTTTAATTTCTGTAGAAGTGGCAGTAGGGATGTGACATATGATAATGAGGACACTGCAGTATATTCTGACACTGCCAAATGAATTCAAGTCACAGAAAAGACTGAAACTAAAGCTTATGTGAACTCATATTCAGGAGCTGATCACAACTTGGAATACAAACTGGGTGAATTTTCTAGCCCAAAACTTCCCAAGTCAGAACTGCTCTGGTGTGTATTTATAAAGCTCTTCGGGGATGGAATGTGCTATATAAATGCCACATAACACCCTAACAAATATTCCAAATACATAAAACCAGGCAACTTTATTTCATAAGCCAGCAAATACAGCATGCTGGAAATGCCAGTGAAGATTGTGGACTTCTTAGCGTTGTTATGGCGGGTGAGATGCTCAACTGACAGCCCTGCTGACTGAAATCCTCTGTCTATCCACGCGATCTGTCAATATTGCCAACCTGAAGACACTAAGGGAGCTGCCCGTGTGGTAGCAGCTGGTATGGACACACTGGTAACGCTCAGGCCAAGGCTGTTTGTAGTGTTCATACTGCTTGCCATGCTGACAACCGAGGAGGTGGTGCTAGTGGCTGAGGTTGAAGCAGTTGAAAAGGTTGTTGAGGGCTGGAGCGAAGTTGTGTTCTCAATACTAGTGTGCTAGAAAAGGAGACAAAAAGAATGAGGATCACAGAGCAAATAAACCACAGTGGAAGATGCTGGGAAAAAAAAAAAAAAAAGCTTTCAAAATAACAGCAGCACATGCAAAAGATATGTATTATCTATGTACCAAGCAAGCAACTAATTTGCATGCTTGTGATATTTTTGTGATTTAAAGAAAATTATTGTATGAGAGCTAAACTCAAATTGTTAAACCATCACAAAATTATATTACAGTAACTCAAACATAACATGTATCATTCCATCACCTGCATTTCGTCACCTAACCTCCCCAGTGCAGACTGCTAACAGTCCACTTTTTGGAGACATTTCAGATTGCCACTTTGAAGTTTGTTTTTGTTTTGTTTTTTTTTATAAACTCATTACAAGAAAATTTTTTTTTTATTTCATCCCCCCTAGCTGGCATGACAATTTCCCTCGCAGCTGTGTGACTGGCAAGACTGTGTCATAGCTATTACTGATCTAGTACAAATCACAACTGGTAATCACTTTTTCCCCACTAGAGGGCTGACAGTTCCTCTTCCCTGAGGTAAGGCTCTTGTTTTGGTTCTTGGGCTACTGAGACACATCAAACTTTAAGAGATGGTCCTAATTATGAGATAAACTGACTATATGCCAAGCACCTGTTTTAATACTAACAGGACTTACCACATGTGATGTGCTTGAAGACAACACTGAGGCAGGAGAGAGGCTGCTCTGATGATTGGAAAGCGAGCTGGAAGGAAATTGTAAATAATTAATAAAATTAAGTTTCCCTGGAACTATTTTTAACAAATGCAGATATGCACTAGGACATTAGTTAAAGAATAAGAATTCTAGGTGTGTGTGCACATCTAGAGCAACAGAGTAGTTAAAAAAATATTACATGTAAGAGTGTGTGTATGCATACACATACACACACAGGCATGTATATGTGTGTGTATGAATACAGACACCTCTACAGGCACTTTTTCCTTAAATTAGTATCCTATGACCTTTTAATGAAAAAAAAATAAAGTACAGAGTCATTATTACTAACAAGAAACATCTAAAACACCATTCATTTGTATTTTTCAACTTACGGTATCATTAGAAAAACTATAGTTGCTTCAGGATGACTCCGTGACACATAAAGTCCAAAATCAAAACAAGGCTCACACAAGCACAAGCCCTGCTTCTCATTCTTTCTCTGCTGTTGCTTGCCATGGGGGACAGGCTTTAAGTGAGGCAGTGCTTTGGTTTGACTCACTGTGGTGTTTCTCACATTTTGAGCTGCATAACATTAACTCAACCAATTAGAACTGCAGGGTATTTGCCTCCCAATTCATCCAGAGATCTCCAAATGTCTCCCTGAAAGGTGACTGAAACTGGCTCTTAAACTTTTAAACTGACAAGTTACACCTTATATTCGAGATCAAGAATGTAACCTACTGTATACAGTATGCAATAAACTGAACCAACATTGAACAAAGGTAACTGTCCTAGGTTAAAAATAGGTTTATTCTATCACCATCTCCACAGCCTGAGGCACTGTTACCTCCTGCTATCCGGGGGCCCATTATCTCTGCTAATGGGCCATTAAGAACTCACCACATGACTCATGAGTCATCTCATCCCATTGTAAGAGGCTCCACCCAGGGGGGAGGAGCCAAGCATTCCCACCTGAATCTAAGCTGGACTCTGGGACACTACAGCTAGCTCCTGTTCCTGGCTATCCAGAGGACAAGAGCTTTCACTGGACCATCAGGATCTTTCCTTCTACCCGATCAGCGCTTCAGAGAGCCATTTTCATCTGGACTGCTACCACCACCCTGAACAGGGTGTCAGGTTGTATTCTGACTCTGTCAGTGGTTACTGTTGTTGTTTATATTAATAAAGAACTGTTATTCTTTTTTCTGGAAGGGAGGCTCCTGCCTTCCTTAGCAGACTCCTGTCTTTTCAAACCAAGACAGTAACCAAAATGAAGATATAAAACACATGTATAGTTTGGTTCTCAAAAAACCCCCTCCTTATTAAATAAGAAGCAGGAGAGATCCTAACAACAAAATTAATTTAGTGCTCTCTCTGGAAATGGCCACAAGAAAACACAACAGTTTTCTTACCAAAGCTGACAGCTACATTACATGACCTAATTTAAGGACAAACACTTTTGGTAGCTCTTCAAGATGTGGGCCCAGAACAAACTTTGGCAGTTTCATACATTAACTTTGAAACCTGTCCCCGCTCTGCAGGAATAATGACAACATCACTTAAGGCAGCAAGGAAAAACGTAGTTCAGTACAACGTAAGAGTACCACTCCCTCACCCTCTCTTCCCAGCTCTTTTAACATGCCTTAATTCACAATCTGACCTATGGTAGAGACACAGACCACAGCCACCAGCTCTGTCAAATCAGGCAAGTTTGGAATTCAGATCTCATGATGATGGCTGAAACATTGTATCTATCCAACAGCATCGACCCCCACCTGAAATTTCCGTCCATTTATACAGCTTTTCAACAAATAAATGTGGGGAAACGTTTCCAAAGTAAAGGGAGTAGTTCTTGTTTGACATACTTACTATTTTATTCAACAAAAAAATACTAGAGAGTTTAAAGAAAATAAACTATGTCCTAGCTGTGAAACAGGAAAAAAGCCCCTCATATCCCACCAAATCAGTTTCTTATATTAACAAATACAGTACAAAGGTGAGTATCAAAAACATAACTCAATCAATACAGCTTCAGGGTATCACCTGACTGAGGATGAAGCTCAAGTAACAGGCATTCAGAAAAACAGAGAGACAGGGCAAATGAGCTGAATTGTGCTAGATGCACTCCCAGGAACATCAATCTGATATTTTGAAGTATCTTATGGAAATATCTCAGAAAAAGAAAACACAGTTTCCCTGTGAAATTATTCCTGGGTTTTAATTTTAAGAAATACAAATACAAAAGAGACTACACTATTTCAAATCGGCCATGAAGTAAACTGTTAAGGAATGATTTCAAACATACGACACTGAACCAAAACAGCAGGCACAAAGTAGGAAAAATAAACTGGGGGAATCAGTTTAGCTAATTTAGCTAGCATGATTGAAGCAAACCTCTTAAAACACAAAATCGTATATGTATCACGGCAGCTTGAGGGCAGCAGCTGCTCTGCCATTAGGAGGCAGGCCAGAGCTCACACTTCACAAGCAGAAACATTCTGTTCTCTTCTGAATCTCTCTCCTAATGCTGGTTCATGTCAGAAAAGGGACCCCTGGTGCCTGACAGGCCCAGATGGAATCACCCTTACATCTGCCCTATCCCCAGATTGACCCTCTCTGTTTATCACAACTCCACTGTACCTGCTCAGCTGGGAAAGTGAGCTGCTGGCCAGATCACTGGACTGAGGCAAGCTGGGCAATGCTGCCACATGCTGCGGTGCTGAAGGCAGAAGCGAGGCTGTGGTGGACACCACACTGGGCAGAGAACCAGCTGAAGGGAGTGAGGGAGAAGGCTCTGTCTTAGGTGCTGGAACTGATGAAGTAGCTGCAACAAGTTAAAAACAGACATTCAAATTAAAATTCCAGCATACCCAACATCCCAGCCCAGATGCAGGAACACAGTAGCATTCTCCCCTTGGTCTAAAATAATCTGACCATTAAGAACTGGTAACCATATCAAACAACTTGGCTATGAAGGCATATTCAAACACAACTGAACTACCATTTTTTCCCTTTAAGCTCTCTACTTATAATAAATTTACAATTATCACTGCTACACATGTAGTAAACTAAAGTCTTCTGCACTTCACCTGCCACTACCTGGATTACTAACTTACGCTTACAAGTCATTTTAAAATTCCTTGCTTTCGGTTTAGCAAACACAAGTAATTTGTGCCTTTTCAAGGCACTGTACAAATCTAGTTTCACCTACAGCTCTGTTTCTTCATTCCAACCTGCACAGCACCTTTGGGGATCAAGACTGAGATTGTTGGAGTACAAGGGTACATAACAACTTATCACTTTGCTATATTCAGTCAAAAGTGTACTGCAGTAGAATGAAAGAATCTACAAAGAAAGGCCAGAATTGAGCACAGCATCAAGCATTTTTATGGCTAAGGGGTTGTCAAACATTAACTCACTTTACTTAGATAATAAAAAGTGTTAGGTTTTCTCTTACACTTTTTAGGCTACACAGATTAAAACTTGTTTATAGGATCACGATATTGTAATAAGATACTTAAAAATTCTACTGCCCAACATGATTCCCAGCTGTTTCACTCATCTCTTCCCCTACAAAAATAACAAAGAATTAGAGACACTCGCCCACCAACAGAGCCCAGAAAAGAGTTGAGCCCTGCTTTCTGCTGGGCCATGCTCCCACACCACACCAATGACCACTACCCAGTGGATCATCACTAACTTGTAACGTATGCAAAGACACTTTTAGACTGGTCACCAAACAAAAATCAAATACACACTTGGAAGCTACACACTAGAGTTTGTTCACTTTAGTCACTTGATTTCCTAGCTAAATAACCCAAGTCAGGTTGTTGGGCTGCAATGCAAACAGGAATCAAGAGGTCTTGGCTTTGGCAATAAGTATGGCCTCTTGGAGAAGGAAATCCAAGTGCCAAACATGGTTCTGAAGGCAGCAACTATATTACCTAATAACTCCTGGTAAAACTCATATAAAAAGGAGTAAATAACATTTAAAACTCTCGATACAGTAAGAGCAGGATTCCCATCTTCAAGTAAAAGTAGATGTCCTCAACACAAGGGACAGAATCACCATCTTAAGATCCCTTACAAGATGCCTGAATGCAATGTGAAAGACAAAACCAGGAGACAAGTAGGATGGTCAGCAGTAAAACACAGTCGTACATTGAATTAAAGATTTAGAAAGCATGTTCATGTTAAAGCATGTTAATGTAAATGTTAAAGAAGAACAGGAAAGAAGAGACATGAACAACTAAGAACATTACAGCACATACAGAAGGGAAAAAGTACTTACAAAAGTTAAGACAAATTCAAAATCATTTGGATACATAAAATAGACTCAATGGAAGAAGAACACAGAAATGCTCTCAAAGGAGAACTGGCATAGGAAAAGAAACTAGCAAAACCGTTACAGAATACAAAAGTATTAGGAACTCTCAGATATTTGTTTTCTATAGCAAAAGGACAGGTTCTGTAGTGAATTTCATAAATTGTTTATTAACTCTGCACAAGACACTACAAAGATTTTTGTGTTGAAAAGCTGTCTTTGTATATGTCCATCTTTTACACGGTAACTCGTGGAGCGTACACACTCCTGCTCCTTCAAATCCAACTTGGCACTGACAAAACACTGTCCCACTAATGGCCCACCTGAAGAGATGTTTAAGAGGAGGTTAGACCTAAAATTGAAGTGTTGGAATTCCAGAAGATATTAATTCATACTGCTGTCCTTGAAAACTTCCACACAGCATCACAAAGATCAGAAGAGTGAATACTGTAATTATTTTAACTCCAAGTAGGGAGCTGCAGGCGTGCTACAGGTCCACGCTACACTAGAAACAGAATAAGATGAAGAAACTAACACCTATCCCAGAGTCAGCACTGAGGTACTGTTTGCAAGGTATCAAGAAACTCAGCAGAGGGAATGTGTCTCTCACCTTTATTCCCCACAGGCTTCTAATAGGGCAGAGATAGAACTATACCTAGTCAGAGGTGCATTCAAAGAATGTGACTTTGTTTCACTACAGCTAAATGCTATTTGCAGCTTCCCAACTCTAAGAAATTTTGTATTTATTTTCAGTTTTGCATTTTTATTCTGTATTAAATTATTTCTGGCAGGTAAATTCGAAAGGAAAACCAGCAGCAAAGCAGCTTTTCTAATTCTAAGGCTGTTTAGGTCTGTAGGTTTAATAGACCTGCCTTCATATTTCAATTGTAGTCAAGCAGCAAGCAGTATTTTACGCAAGCACAAATAAAGTCAAACGGGTCAGCCATAAATTAGTCGTGGAGAACAATATTAAACCTTAAAGCCAATGTCACTGCTACGCTTGTGTGCACAGCAAGTAGCAAGGAATGAACACAAAGTCCTGTGCTCAACCAAGCTTTGAAAACTTACTGTCAAGTGTTGCCTGTGTTCTAACACCACTGTGCCCGTTCTGTAAACAAAGAAGAAATGAATTAATGAATCATCTTAGAGGTATATTAAATGTTCAGACTGAATCACACATCGAACATGCTTCATGCAAAATTCTATATTCATACTAAATTGAACAAAAAGGCAGAAAATTAAATTTTTACTGCCTTTAAAAAGACCGTATCATAAAGTTGTCTCAAGTACAAGGTGTCCTGAACATAGAGAATCCCATAAACTGCCCATAATACACCCATCAGCAGCAGACCTTCCCATGTACTGTATATAACATAAACTTCAGGTTCACACCAATATGAAAGAAAGAATTGCATTAACATATAGGAAATGGTTGTGCTTTTGATCTAATGTAACTCACAATTTTAACTATCCAAGTTACACAGAGACGCCAATTTTTTTCCATTGAAAGATAAGACTTGAGAAGCACCAGTTGTTTTTTGGATAACGCTGGAGTACAGAAGTGGATAGTCTATGCTTGATCCTCACCAGTACATACGAGCTAGTGCAGAAGACAAGTGTGACTGAGCCATTACATAACAAAGGCCAGGAGTAAATAAACTTACAAACTCTCACAAGTTCCTAAAACATTTAACAAACTCAGTTCTCTTAAAACAAACCTACATTCCATATACAAAGAGAGCAGGTGTGTTTGAATCTCCTAAGAGATTCTTTGTCCTATATTAGACCTCTCCTTATGCTTATTAAAACAACACATGAAACTAACTCCCACTGGTGTTTAAATAAAACAGAAAAGTAATGGTGGAAGGGCCAAAAAAAATTTGGGATCCATTTGCTAGGTGCCATATAAATTTAGTAAATAATATACCTTTGTATAGAAACTGTCAAGTTATGGCAAAATACCGTAACTAATATTTACATACAGAGACAGTTCCTTTATTAAAAGCTTAGCTTCAGGGAAGGAAACTCAAGTAGAATTTTTAATTTTACAAAAAAAAGGTCAAAAGACAATTTAAGATGTTAAAGCCCACAGAACCAGAGGCTCTTATATCCCAAATACAGTATTGCCAAAAATGACTACACACTAGGAAAAGCAAAAACAAGTAAGAGGGAGGGCTTGGGAATCAAAAACACCACTTGGCTTGGTTAAAGCATTAACGTATCAGGGGAATACAAACCTAACACAGGTAAGAATATTCCCCCTTTTCAAGGTCCTGTTTCTGTAATGAACTCACCGTAACTGCAACAGGGGTTGGTTCAGAAGGAGCCATGGAACTTTGGTACGCTATCCTGCTATGCACAGAAGTCTGGTCATAGGAGGAAGTTGTTACTGGGCTAGTGCTCTGGGATGAGCAGGTCTGACTGGAAGAGCTGATGGCAGAGGTTGTGTAGGTGGACTCCTGTACTGTATTAGATATTGGCAAAGAGGTATTCAAAGGATCACTGGAAAAAAGAATAATTTATCATCTTGGTAAGTATTTCAAATATCTTCATGAAAATATCAGCTCCTATATAGCCAACTAGAACTACCTTAAACACGTAGAAAAATCTACACTATTTGCTTAGAAAATGTAAGAATGTAAAAAAAATTATAGTATTGCTTTGGTCCCCACTAATCACTGCTTCAACACATCAGCTGCACCAAGCACCATTCACCTTCCTTGCTCCAGCTCAACCAAGACAAGAATTTATACACAAGCACTTTTCAGTCATGTTATTTCTGCTTTTTCCAAGGATAAATTAATGATCATAATCTTTTGTTTTTAAACAAACAGAATTGATAAAGTCTGGTACATGATGAGTAACAACAATAGGATTCTTTTTACAGTAGAATTCTAATGTTGTAGAATGAACCATGCAAAGAACTCAAAAATACTTTAAAACATGCAGGAATGTTTTACTTTCCAATTAGGTTAAATATCATGTATAAAACTAAAAGTTAATGCAGAAGTTCATTTTTATTAATATTTCTGAATTAACTTCAGGAAGCTTTGTACTGATGCCAGTTTTTTCTATAAGTAAGGAACTAAAAGTGGTTTATGAGTACACCAGCACTTATCATTGGCTGCTTTTGCATTTCAGTAAGAGCTTCTGCATACAGAAAACCTAGCTTCATTTCTCATTTTCTCATCCTGTAGGAGCATCAGATCTGTAACCTGGTGCCAGCCTACTAACACACATATACGGTAAAAAGGTCAACTCTGCTGGATCAGATGGAGAAAAAGGTGAGTAGTGAGGAACAAACTCCCAAAAAACTTTAAAATGAGAGCAATTTAACATGAGAAAGAAATTCTATAAAGGATCGCTTATTAAAAGGTTATTTATATTCATGTCATCTCCAGCTTTGCATCTACCCATCCAGGGAGATTTTGATTATCATCAGAGAAGAAATTTATCATTTAAGATACACTCCACAGAAAACAACTCATCATATTTTCCCCTCTCATTACATTGTAACCATGTCTTTATGTTTTTGGCACAAACTTGACCCCCTTCAAGAACACCTGAGAATGCAGGAGGGCAACTCACACATACTTTACAGATTTTGAATATAAGCTATTGTTGGTCGACTGGCTGGTATTCTCACTGCTTGAAGTTGATCCAAACTCTGGGAGCGTAGGCTCTGATCCAAACTCAAGAGCTCCAAACTGAACATTTAACCCTGTCATGTCTGCTGATCCAGGCATCTCCACTGCAGAGGCAGGAATCTTAAAGAAAGAAAGAAAGCCATAGTTCCTTTGCGTGCATCTGCAACCTGAAATTAATCCACTGATTCTGCCCTAATCTGGAGCCACAGTAACAAAGTATCATCTGTGTACATCCCTCCCCCCTCCACCAATATTCATTTTGTGGCTACTAAGTCAATCTAACAATCGCTCAGCAACAGGCCTTTTCCATACAGAGCAACCAGGTACATGCTTGCAAAAGACATCACCACAGTATTTGGGACCTAATAACTACCCAGCTTAGTATTTCCTGCCCTATAAAGAAGAAATATACTAAGGTCTTTGCTCTCCTTCTCCCTGGCAATTTATATAAAATACATACCAAATCAGATCATAGAATCATTTAGGTCAGGAGAGAACATAAAGATTAAGTCCAACTATTAAAGCCAGCACTATCAAGTCCTAAACTATGTCCCTAAGCACCACATCTTCACATCTTTTAAACAGTTCCAGAGATAGTAACTCTGCCACTTACCTGGGCAGCTTGCTCCAGCGATTGACAATCCCCCCAGTGATGACATTTTTCCTAATATCCAATTTAAACCCTCCCTAGTGCAACTTAAGGCTGTTTCCTCTTGTCTTAGCCACTTCTTAGCTGGGAGAAGAGACTGATCTCCACCTGGCTACACCCTCATTTCTAGAGAGTGATCAGGTTTCCCGTGAGCCTCTTTTTCTCCAGGCTGAGCCTCCACAGCTCCCTCAGCTGCTCCTTGGACCTGTGCTCCAGACCCTGCCCCAGCTCTGCTCCGTTCTCTGGACACGCTCCAGCCCCTCAACATCTTCCTTCTGTGAGGGACCCAGAACTGGACACACGATCTGAGGTGCAGCCTCACCAGTGCCCAGTACTGGGGAACAATCACTGCCCTGGTCCTGCTGGCCACACCACTGCTGACACAAGGTTTTGTGTTTTTTACATTTACTAAGGACCATTCAATTACCCACCTTGGATGCTGGAGTTATCCTCCGTTTTGGTGGTTTTATCTGTTTCTGCTGGGTTTGATGAACAGTCACTGCCTGGTTATCCATAGACATAGTGGGGAGCTGTAACATTTTGCTAACAGCTGTAGAGGCGTCTACTGGTGATGGCTCTCGGAGTTTTACCTGGGAGGAGGATGACTCCAGCCCAGGAGGAGGAACGGGAACCACCTGCATTTGCTGTTGCTGTCGCTGGGTCAGCTGGCTCAGAACTGGAGATGGCTCAGGCTGGGATTTAAAGTCTGGTCAATGTTGGGAAAAAGAAATATCAAAATTAAAGCATGGAACTCTGCTCTTCACAGTTCTACTCTTCATGGAAGAATCTGGGTGATGCTTAACAGTTACAATTCTACAGCAAGTCTTTTCAGACATCACAGGGGTTTCACATGGACCATTACCACTAACAGTAATAAGGACAACAGTTGATACACCTTCTACTTTAAATAAGCAGCTGTGGCCAAGCATTATTTAGTTTTTTCCAAAAATATGAAAACAAACCGACCTACACACTCACAATATTATCAAACACAAGTCCTCAAAAATTGTTATGGATTATTTTAATCAAACACTTCAAGTTTCACTGCAATTAACTGTGCTGATAAAATGTGATTACTTCCAAGGGGTAAAGAGTTGCTATTGAGAGGTATATTAATTTAGGATTCCCTACCCCTGGAAAGAAGAAGACTTAAAAAAAATAATAGAAGGTCTTCCTCCATCTCATAATAGCTGAGAGTCAAACAGATGCTAGACATGAACAGTTTTTTTCCCAAGTCTTCCATTTCACAGTTTTCAGATGCTGAAAGCCATGGAAGTGACCTGAAGCACAGGTCAACCACCATAGAGACCTCCAGCATTTCCAGTGTGAAGGGTTTTTTATTCAGTTGGTGAAGTCCATTAGAAAGCATTAAAATGTACATTTTTTTTTTTTTAGAATTTCTGCATGTCGAAGATAGTAATTGCTACCAATGGCTGCTTATCTACACATAAACACATACACATGGAGAAACACTAGAGCTATCTTCTTCACAGTGAGGATACTGCTAGGATCCACACTGCAGAAACCAAGTTTCTGTCATTTTCACTGTTGCTATTAATTTTACTCCATTACACGAAAAATTCATACAATTATAAATATACAAAACAAGTAACCTGAATCATTCACAGCACACTAGCGAAAGAACACTGAGGCGTGATCTGCATTATGAAGAAATTACATAGTACTCATTCAAAATCCATATAATGATTAGAAGAGAAAATTTGAGGAAAAACCCAAAATACAGTACGCAACTTTACAGCCAGCTAAAAGCAGCATAGGTACAATGAAAGTAAGTCTCTTTCAGCATTTGTTGAAAAACAGTCACCAACAAAGTTCCATGTAAATATTTAAGCACACTAAAACAAAGATGTCATTACACGCAAGGCTCAATAACTTTAAAGATGTAATGACATTTAGGGATAGGCTTAAGCTTAACAAAACTTAGTTTATGATATACTTGTGATGTCTATTACCAGCAAATAAATGTAACATTTAAAATGTTTTAAGTAATTGTATTACTAGGATTAAATAGCTTAGAAAAAGTCTTTCATTAAAGTCATATTTAACTATCATTGGCATTAACTAATCTTACTGGCTAATAGAGAGAGAAAGAGAGAAGAAGCTGTGTCAAAGCACTTACCAAACTGACTGAGGACTGAAGACTGAGTAATAGGTGGTTTTAGATCCCAGGACGATGCAGCAGCTGTGCTAGTGGTGGCAGAACTGCTGTTGGTTTGTTGAGAGGTAAACTGACCCAATCCTGGAGATTTCAACTGGTCCAAGATTTGGGAACCAGTAGAGTTTGCCAGTTTAGAGGATCTGAGTTCTCCAAAGCCAGAACAAAGAACTGCCGACTACCAAAAAACAAAGAAGAAGAGGGGAAGGAGTGGAGTCAATTTTTTAACTAATAATTGAACATAATCACAGGGTCAATGTCTATAGCTCCTATCTGGCAGCAACTAAAATCTTTTCAGACCTAGGTTACTAACAAATGACCAGTAAGAACTTCCACTACTGTAATTGCAGTAATACTAATCTACTTGAACCCATGCCTCTTAAAATATCATAGATTTACTAATAGTTGGACTAATTTTTAGAGAATAAACACCTCATCTCACACCCTCAAAACTGACTCAGAAATAGGCATGCTTCCACAAGAAGGAGTTGAATATGTGCTTGGAAATAACACATCCGTTTTCTGGCCAGAACTCTTGCAAAACAAATTATTTTATCCTACATCAGCAAGCAACGAGCACATCTGCTCTCTAATCAAAAATTAATACAACTACTTTGTGTAAACCCAGAAATAACTAACCAGCAAAATAAAAATGTAATCATCTTTTTTGAAGGGGGAGGAGGGGTGAAAGGAAGGAATGATATTCTTAATTTTCAATTTTTTCAACAAATACCAAAACCCCTCATGAAATGACCTGCACTGGAAAAGTTGTTTAACCTAAAATATTTACTTATGAACAACATTTAGAAAACATAATATTAAGAAAGCATAAGATAGTTTTACCAGACTTTGAGGAGAATAAGAGTTTACAGCACTGGAGCTGCCTGTTCCTGATGCCATCTGGGTGCTGTGCTGAGAATTTGTGAATACTAAGGCTTGGCCAAAGGTCTGCTGCTGGGGAGCCTCAAATGAGTTGCCTTCTGTCTCTTGGGTAGATGTCACCGGCTTTTGAAGCAGTGCCACCAAATCAATGCTGTAAGACAAGTGAAATTCGGCTGGAATGAACACAGTGATTAAACTGCACTGACACTGAGGAAAGCACTAACAATACTAAAGCTGCCATCGCAGCAACAGAATTATTACTGATTAACAGCCTTTTCAAATGTTTTTTGTCTATCATACAAAAGAGAGAGAAGAGTTTTTTGCCAGCAAGAAACAAACACAAAAAGCCCACCCCAGTTCGAGTGGATGAACTAAAACATTTTCTAACATAATGTGAGGGACATCCACTGGAAGATCAAAACAAAAAATATACGAATATACTACCTTTAGGAAAGAAAGGAATATAAACTATAGACAACCTGACACCATGCCTCATGCAAATCACATCCATATTACATGGAAAATTTTGCTGCAGGACAGCAGAATTGGGACGTTTGGAACCATTAGCCTATTTCATTTTCAGACCTCATGCTATCCAACTACCAAAGTCTTCATCACTAAACTTTAATGTGCTCTCCAGGAACATGAGGCTAATGGAGGCAGC
Organism: Melanocharis versteri; assembly: GCA_013397845.1. Classification (NCBI taxonomy): domain Eukaryota; kingdom Metazoa; phylum Chordata; class Aves; order Passeriformes; family Melanocharitidae; genus Melanocharis; species Melanocharis versteri. The sequence continues at coordinate 196,307 of VZTG01000761.1, read as the reverse complement.
TGATTCCACAACTTCACCAGCAAGGCATTTAAAGACAAAGGCAAGCAAAGGAAGGCAGCAACTGATATTTTTGGCTCTTGATCTTAACCCTCTACCATAAGTAAAGGCTTGTAACTGTGATGTTTACCAAGGAATTCACCTTTTTGCCAAGGCAAGCTTTCATTTAACGCATTTGTCAAAGTGCTGAACACATTCTGCACCTAATAAGGCAGGCTTTCCATTTTCTGGACACTAAAGCCAGAGCTTCCGTTTCAACAGCAAAAAATTTTTCTTCCCAGCTACTTTTCTTCCTGCCTGTAAGCAGTCCTGATGCAGAAGATGTATTATGCTCACACATTTAATAAGTTTGTCTCCACTTTCACAGTCAAAAATACGTAGCTCAGGAACTCACAGAAGCAATAATTTGCAAGTAAGGCTTTTTCAATTTTGAGATGAGTTTGACCAATCTCTGACAGAGTTTTTACTCAATATTTTATGTGTGCGAGCTAACATTGCTTAAGTAAGGAGAAGGTTTTTAAAGCATAGGGAAAACACGGAAGAAGAGCCTACCTTTGCCCAGGAGTCACATGATTTTCAGCTGGAACAGAAGATGCAGTGAAGACTTTTGTTTCAGAAAGCTGAAAAAGAGATGGGGGAAGAATTTCAATCCCACGCATGCTCACACTTCCCTCTTGCAATATCTGCAGAAATTCCATTTTGGTCATGCACTTTCAAGATAAAAGTAAAGTCAAGCTACCATTACAAACAGCTACTCTGAAGCTCTGTTTAAAAAGACAAAAAACATGTAGTCAAACTTCAGTAAAATCTTCTCCACAGAATCAAGTCCCTATTTAAAGGGTTGGGTTAGGAAATCCGACCTACTGAAAACACGCACCAGTATAGAACAGTACACCAATGTAACTACATCAGTTTAGGAAACAGTTTAACTGAAATAAACCTGTAGAAAGTAATAAATGTGACAGCCATTCTATCATCAGTGTGCAGACAATTTATGACACTATAGAGCAACCCTGATAAATCTTGTTGCACAAGGGTAACACATTGCACTGCTCCCAGTCATTCCATGTACCCTTGCATCTGACACTTCAGCTCCCACCACCAGCAGAGGCAGGTAAGTACAGGTAAGTACAGTGAACCAGCATCCATGGTTCCTTCTTGGCAGCTCTGTTAGGAGAGGCAACAACGTCTTCAACTGAGTGCTCTGAGAGCACACGCTTGGAAACAGTAATAAACCGAGGGCCATGCTGACACTCACGTAACAAGTCAGACCACCCACAGAAGAAAGCTGAACTGTTTTCACCATGCTGTTACAATACAGAGAGATACTCACACAGGCACCTGGGAAAGCGGAGCTGGTTGGAACTTCGGGGGAAAAGAGGAGGTTGGTTTTTTGCCATGTGGTTGACTTTTTTAATAGTTTTTCATGTTTAAAAAGTAGTAGTTAAACAGCTATAACTTCCTAGGGCTAATTTATTTCTATTGGCAGGAGTACTTGCAAACCAGAACAGGTATTAAGCCAGTACAAGTTAGGTTTAGCAAGACAGAGATACGCATGTACAGTGTTTATATTTCAAATTTAATTTTCACAAAATCACCCTTAATTCCTTTGGTGCAGCCTTGTCTTTCACTGAAGAATAACTGACCTCTCCAAACACTTACAAAGAACACCTTTAGAATGTGCCATTTGATACAGCTCTTCTTGGAAATGATGCATTTTTAATTGCATACATTTCTAGCAGCCCAGTTCAAAGGACATCATGGACATGAGCTGATTTCATCTGCCATCCCACAGGTAGCCCTACTGAGAGCATGTGTATCCCTGAACACGGACATCCGATAGGGGTCTCCCATGAAACACTGTTGATTCAAGAAGGGCACAGAAGGGCTGACTGCAAGCAGATCACCACACAGAGGCAAAGTACAGACATTTCACATACTCTCCCCAGCACCCTCTTACAAGCAGTACACAAGGCCATGAAGAAATCAGTACTACCACAGTTCCTCCCTCCATTTCTTGCCCTTCCCTTGCTGCCAATACAACGCACTTTACTCCCTCATTTCTGGATCACCTGTCCTGAGATTAACGCTGACAGCCCACAACTCTGTGTACTGACCAAAACAAAGAAAGAACACTCCACTTAAGTACATTTCAGTTAAAAAGGCTGCTCCTCTATTGTTCAGCACTTTCCCCACTGTGTGTTTTATTTTAGAGCAACGTGTACTGTACTTTCTGGGGTATTATGATATTCCTGCATTACATGGCACAAGGGGGTCAGCTAATGGCACAAGCAGCACTCTATGGTCTGCAATCCCTCAGTTAAATATTAAATTCTTTGTAATGTCAACAGCTTCTTACACTCACATAATCCAGGAGAAGACTAACCATGGACAAAACACCGACGAACCCCAAAATTTAAGCAAATTAAGGAGACCGAGGATGTTTGTGACAATGCAAAAGCATGCTTGCTGTGTGTGAGATTAAATGTTCTCTACAGATGAACCAGCATGCAAACAAAAGTCTCCAGCTACCAGCTCAGTTACATTGAGGTTTACACTACATCCTGTGGCAAACTCACTGCCACAAGGTCCAATCAAGCACTTAATTCAGGACTCTGCAGGGATTACAGCATTTGTCAAAACACATATTTCGTGCTGCAGCAGCTGAGAAGTTTTATTACACAGATGTATTTAGTATTTCTCAGAAGTAGTATTTTCAGCTCCTAATCAAGCCATTATGCTCGCTGCACACTAAACTCACAAATCTTTCACTGAGGCTCTGGCACTTTCCCAGAACTGAACGAGTCGTTGTGAGCCATTTGTCGGTGTTGGCCTCACAGGGGTATGTCCTCCATCTGCAGTGAAATGCCCGTGCTTTCCAGCTCCTGTTCCTATGATAAAATCATTCTCCAATCACCAAACAGACAATGCACTTGACAACTAGCTATCAGCTCCTAAAGGAGTATAAGAATAGTGAGGAGAAGAGGGAAATATACTCCAGCACCCTCACAGAAACTCAACATCTACAAATCAGAAATAAAAAAAAAGCTTATTACTGTTTTGGTATGATGTAGTGAAGGTAATGAAATTAAAACAAGTTCTCATGCTGCTTCCTGGTAAAGAAACCACTTCCACCAAAACAAACTCTTTTTTAGAAAGCATTGCTGTGGTTTCAAAGAAAAACTAGTACTACCAACACAGTACAGAAAATGCTTGCCATCACTCACTTTCCAGCAATTTGTATTTATTCTATTTCTCTCCTTTGGAATAGTTTCTGTAATTAAACTTTACTTTCTTTAGCCAGGAGAGCATGATCACAATTTTAAGAGCAAAATCCAGAGCCAGCTACAGTACCTCAATATTTGTCTAGTCCTTCATTGTTCATGCCCTGAATACCCCTTTAACAAAACACAACCTCCTATTTTCACTGCAAGCAGTTTCCATTCTATTTAATAGCACCTGGACAACCTATTATACTTGCTCAATACTCACTATGAAAGATAAGGACCAGACAGGACTATTAGGTCACAAAGACCTAATTCTTCTCAGGTCAAACAACATAATATTTCACTCACTTGCTCATAACTTGTATCTGACTAGAGAACACCAAATTTAAACAGAAATATTCTTTAGAAAAACACCTGGTCTTTCCTTGCAGACAGCAAATATATCAGCTTCCTTGGTTCTTTTAATCAATAGTCATGCCACTAGAACTGTTTGTTACACACTCAAACGCATGAATCCATTTTCCAGACACAGGTTCATACTACACCTCTGCTAGACTAAAACCAGAGTCCATCACATGTTCCTAAAGAAAGCCTTTCAGATTCCCTAAACTAAAATCTCCCTTCTCAAGGATCTCTTCGATCAGTCATTTTCAGCTATTATACACAATTTTCCATCTGTAAAAGCAATGAGAAATTTGATTTGGTACTTAAGAATCAAGTTCAGGAGCATCCACATACAGAAAGACAACGCAAGAATAATTAAGAGATGGGGAAGAGTGCCAACACGCCAAAAGACTACAACGGGAGCTTTTTTGATACAGCATCAGCTCATGCTGAACTGTTCTTTTTTCATCATCCACTACAACCCTGAAAATTTTTGACTTGCTGCTTTCCAGACACCAGACCTTTGTTCTGAAGGTGTGTCTTTATTCCTATAAAACAAATGGATACTTGGCAATATTAAAGCATTTTGCATCAGAACAGGTCAAATCTTGCAGAGGTCCAAATCTCTCTGCATGACTGGCTTACTTTCAAATGCTACTCCAATACTTTTTGGATTTCACAAATGTTTTATTAAGCAATTATTTTAGTTTTACTTCCCAATTATTGATAGAGGCACTAGATGGCATCCGGCCCAGGGCTGGGGTGTCCAATAGCCCTCTTACAAAAGCCCACATTGAACTAGGGTCCTTCTGTAACAGATTTATTTGCCAAAATTTGCAAGGCAGATTTCAATACACTAATGTGTTTTTGTGATGGAACACAATTATTTTTAGAACAAAAGATGTAATATATTTTTCCTTTTTTTTTTTTTTGCATGTTTTGGGCTAATGTATCTGTGTCTTGACATTCCATTCACTCTTTCTGAATATTAGCAAAAACTTCCCTTGTAACTTAGGTTACAGGGATTTTTTCCAGGATCCAAAATTAATAAAAATTATCAATGGGCTAGAGATTTCAAAATTCATCTGCAAATTATTCAGGTCTAGTAACTAATTAAAACAAATTCCATCCCTAGCCAGCACTGCTCAACACCCCTCCCATACAAGAAATGCTGTATTGTACCAGCATCAAACAGGGGTGAGAACAGCCCATAAATTTCCACCATTCTTAGCCCTTAGTCCACCTCTAGCACATACTGAACAAATTGAGGATAGGTTTAAAATATGTCAGCTTTTGATGACATTAACTGATACAGAAAACCTAGGAATTAAAGAGTTTCTTTCAATTATCTCAAAAGATACATCCGTGTCATTAGGTAAGTATGGAGTTTTCATATCAGATACATGAAACATTCACACATTTGCAGGAATAACACTGACATGGCACCCTGCAGGAGGAGGCAAAAGGGATGACTTCCGTGACAATCTCTCGCTCTTCTGAAAATAAACTTGAAATCATGGGTTACTTTTAATATTTAGTTTTTGAAAACAACACAAACTCTGAAGAGGGTAAATAATCAATTGATATATATCCAACAAGTTGCACTTACATCTTCATTCCAGTCTTCTGCTGTCCATTCTTCTATTGAGTTTTTCCATGCTCCTATTATAATTGGGGGAAAGAAAGAACAGGTACAAGTTAAAGGCACAACATTGTGTTTCAATCCTTCTGCTTTACAAGCAACCCTGTTTTCGTTATCAGTGGAACACAAAGCAAGGAGATGGAGGTTGGAAACATTTGGAAACATGGTTGGAAGCTCTAGGAAACTGGTCTGCAGAGCTAAAAATCTGGGAGGGAAGCACCATCACTCCTCCATCCCCCCGTGCCTTTAATTTCTGATTTCGGGAATTTCTTAGCCACTGGACTTAATTTGCATGAACGCACATCTGGACACAGTGATTAATCCCAAACATTGGAAGAACTTCCTCCTGTGGGCCCAACGACTGTGAGAGTTTATTCAACCCTCCCACAGGATTCCCTAGTTTCATGCATAAACTCATACAAAACAAAACACAACCACAACACCTGCTCCAATACCCACAATCCTACTTTCAACACATCCAATTTCAAGACCCAAGCTATGCCTGTGGAGACTTCTTTCCAATCTGTTAACTCACTCCTCAGAGTACAACAACTCCAATTCCTTCCCCTGAGAGAGCAATTTATTTTAGAACATAAATAGTTCTTACAATGGTAGCAGGATGGCCTTTAAATTTCCACTGTAGCTAAAAACCACCTCCTCTAACTTGTAGCAAAGTTGATTTGGCAAACACTGGAGCACAGTGCAGCATGCAGAAATAGGAAAACTACAGAAAACAATCCTATGGATGCAAAAACCAGACCCCTTCTATAGGAAACAGCAGGTACAGACATGCGAGAACAATAAAGGGACTGAAGGCCTTGACCACCAGCAGATGTACAGGGAAGGTTATCCCAACAACAACCAGAGCCTTTGTGTGCACTATGCAACCACAAGCAAAGAAAACACCAGCACCAAAGGCAGTGCCACCAGCACCTTGGATCAAGTACAAAAGTAAAAGCACATTTCACTTAACCAGGAACTGTCTGAGACGCATTAATCCAGAAACAAGCCCCCCAAAGACAGCATTAAAGCCACCCGGTACTAATGCCAGCACTGCATTGGTGCTTCCTCTTGCATCCCCTGACACCGCAGCGCGTTTAGGCAGAGGAGGGTCGAGCGGCACCAGTCCTGTCAGGCAAACGGGCCGACCACGAAGGTTACGCACAGTGTGGGGAAGAGAGGGCAATTATACCTTGGAATCCAACATCATTTGGCAGGTCCTGAGCAAGGTAACATCCTCTCTGTGTCGCCTCTGTGGAGCAATATAGAGCTGCCTGAAACATCTCGTGCTCATGTTTTAGCAGACAGCCCCTAACCAGGGCTGATGTTTTTATGAATAACCACACCCTGTAGCAAAACTACTACAATGCCTCAAATTTCTAGACTAATCCATACATTTCTACAGAAATTTTGAGAAGGAGGAAACACCCAATGAGCAGCATTTTATTAGAAGAACAGTTGATTTTCTTTCCCTTCCTCTGACCAGCATAGAATCCCTTCCCTCAGTACTTCTTTGAAGAAGAAATCCAAGTATTTGCTCTGCTTTTATTTATCTACCATAAGCCAGTGCCAAGGCCTGTCTCTAGAAGACAAGCCTTGTGCTGACACCAGAACATTGAAACAGAGCTTGGAGTCTGATAAAATAAACACTAGAAGAGCTTGGATACATCAAGCCAAACTCTTCAGTATTTTACGCCACCTTTGGGAGACCAAACCTGCTTGGAATAATACTGGTGATGTTCTGCTGACATTCAATTTAAACAATTATCTGTTGTTCCCTCTTATAAAACTAGTTCTGAGAGTTTACTGTTTTAAATACTGTGTACAGCCTTTCACCCTTTTATTAGTTTACCCAAGCTGCCAAGTTCACTAGTGTCATTTACTAACACTCTTCCCAACTCATTCCTTCCAGTCTCAGTTATTTCAGTACTCTTCTCTGCATTAAATCCAGTTTTCGAATGTCTTCCTCCTATTGATGGGATTTCTAAGTCAGATCTTGCCACAGGCATATCACTTTCTTTTTAGTCCAAAATCCACCTTGGCATTACTGCAACTCATGCATCCTCTTCCCAATCTTTCCCCCAGGCTTTGCAAAGCATCACAATTCAAGAGTTCTATGTTTTCCATCAAAATTATGCTTTGTGTTTTCAAGGATCTTCATCACACCAGCTTCAACCTAGACAGTTATTTGTGATCCTTTCCTGTTTCTCTTTGTAACAAGTTCAGTTTTAGAAAGTTATCAAGCCAATAAAAATACAATACATCTTTTGATGAGTCTTCAGCTATTTTCCTCCACTTCTCCCCCCTTCCTGTCACACTATTTAATTTTTTACCCTTTCTTTGAATAATCATTGATATTAGCCCCAAACTAAATTTAACTTGGTCTATGCCGAACTTACATACTAATTCTTTCTTTCAGGATTATATTTGCATTCTAGAAAGACTTGAAGGTTTCCTTAAAATGTTCCTTCTGACTTTTACAGCAGATATTAAAGAAAAAAACCACAAAAACCCAAATATCAACTTCCTTGTACCTTCCAAGGAACACAACTGTCCCTCTTGAAAGTTACTCTATAATTTATTTTTTATTTCTTGTCATTCTTCAGTTTCAGAGTAATTTAAGGCTCTTCAAAACTAAGATAACAAAGGAAGCTTTTCCATTAAAGTTATGAAACTATCAAAGTAGAGACGTGAGTGAATTACCAGAACAGAAGGCCATTTTTACAACCAACTTCGAGAAGTGAGCACCCCCAATATAATTTATGTATAAGAACTGCTGTGATTTGTGCTCAGTTTATCCCATTGCCCCGTACATTACAAAAAAGGTAAAAGAGCAATCATGCCGCTCCAGTTTATTCCCTTTTGGAGGAGGATTGGTCGTTTTGTTTCTCCTCATCTGTCCCTTCTCTTTGCCTTTCACCTACACATTATCCCTATATAAATTAGGAAGCAGGAAATCTGATGCTGCATTATTTGGAATACAATTTGACATAAATGTTATGAACTATTAAAGACTTGCCCTTCAGTCTGTATTTCCACCAACAATACTAAATTTTACCTCCACAGAACCAGCCAGCTTTTCTACTGGATTACACAACGGTGCACCTAGAAACACTATTCAAGTTACCATGAGCCCTCTTGCACCTGTAACAATTCAGGGCACTAGATTCCAGGGCACTTTCAGAGTACACAGAAACTACATTTTGGAAACAAATACAGTATTTATTTTTAATGAAAATACTCATTTCCCCAGCACTGGCTAAAGGAAGAAATACTTAGTAAATAAGTCAGAATGTCACAAAGAGTTTCTATTTGTATGATGTCTTCAGAAAGTATTTTGATAATCAAAGATCTCTTATTTCTCTAGGCAGTTACCCAGCTATCTCCTCTTTAATGTAACTGCAGATAAAAGACACTAGTTTTCCAAGTAGATAGCATGAGCTAATATTGTTTTCTTTCTTTTTAGATGAAATAAGAAATGGGACTGGGTAATGAGGAATAAAGAGAGGGATTTCCTTCCTGTCCTTCCTGTACAAACTCTTACCTGACATCTATAAAGCCCACTGCAAGCTTTATAGTTTTCCATACACCTACAGTTCCCACATTCAAAACTTTAGGTAACTCCACATTGGGAATTCAACTGGGCCATCAATTTGTAATTAACAAAACAGCACTGTCAACTTGCGGGGGGGAAACCTGAAAATTAATATTTGGGATTAACAAGTCAAATCATGCTCAGCTTTATGTAACCTACTTTCAGTCCCATACCTTGTCTGCCACCTTCCCCCTCTACCACTGCCTCCATGTTCCTTCCCAGCAGTCTCTTCTGCTGCAAAATTACCACCCCAGCTGCAGTTTCCTCTAAAAACCCTCAAGATGCTTTCCATCACAAGGCTGAAAGTGCTACCCACTTGGACAAAACTAATGATTCAATTTTCAAGCCTGTTCTTTCTGAAGTAATACCTTCTTTCAGACATTCCTAGAACTTGTCCAAAGAAGCAACACCATAAAATGAAGCATTCTTCAAAGACACATTTTTGTTTTGTCAATTACGGTGCCTTTTTCCTTTGAAAGTAAATTAAGATTAGTAACAAAAAGGTACTTAACACTCAAAAAGGTACTTAACACTTACCTAGTTTACTTTAAATTTCCGCCAACCAAGTAATTTTGCAGGAACTCCCCCACAATGACACTCATTCATACCTCACAGAACCATTGATCTGACAAGGCCAGGGAAAATTCCCAAATGCTTTCTCACACTTTCTTCATACAATGCTTCCCAAATTTCCATGCATGCCTTAAGCTGTGTTATTGAAGTCCAGTGTGGTTGTTGGTGAAACATGCACAGTAAAAACACGCTTCGCATCCAAACAGGAATTCCACACATCAAAACTCTGAATTTCCACCACTCCGTCAGCAGCACACCCGCCATGGTGACACATTCATACTATTAGAGGGATCTGTTTACCCACACCAATCTACTATTATTCCTAGGCAGAATTCTTCCATTACTGAACACTGAGGAGATGCCTACAAGGACAGAGGCTGTTGTAACAGAGGCACATGGAGGCTACTCTGAGTTAGCAGGGAGGGTCTCAAAGCACTTGACTTCATTTCAGAAGTGGAGCACAAGTCATACGTAAGCTACAACCTTACAGCTGCAATCAGTAGTAACAAACCAGTGATTCTCTACCTCTGGTTCAATCTCCTTGTACCTTTCTTGCAGATTTTTCTTTACTTAGTTAACCTTACAGCTTCTGAAATACTTGTGATAACACACCCTGCCCCTTGCTAACAGGTAGCAAACAACAACATAAGAATCCCCAGAGGAACTTCCAAGACATTAGGTATTTTCCTTATCTGAAAAACCAATGACAGTGAAAACAAAAGGTGTATTTCTGTTTGTGCTACAGCACTAAGTAATTTAAAAAGTAATTCCTTAGAAAGATACCGTATTTGACAAAAATGCTCCCATTAACAACCACTAATACACTCAAAGCCACTCTTCCACACTGAATCAGAATGCACTCAGAGTGACAAGACAGCTGCTTATAAGCCTCCCTGAACTCTGAGCCTGTTATTGTCTTCTCTGGTTAAGTGGAAAATGGCTTGTAAGATGTTCAGAAAGCTGCATCTCAAGTGGCTCACAGCAGAGCTCAACAGAGCACACTCTGCCCTTCAGGATCAGCTTCCACACTTGACACAGGAGTTGATGAAAAATCACCTGAGTAGGCTTCACCAATGAAGAGATCAGAAGAGTCACCCATTGCTGCAGTTAAAAGAAATTCACTCAATGGTTCCCAAATGAGGACAAAAACATAGATGACTTTCTCTATTCTAGCACAAGGTTTCCTTTGCCTTCATCTCCTGTCACAGAACACAGGAAGCAGCAAGGTATCCTATTTTTCCCATCACAGATAAGCAGGCCACCCTCCTCATTTCTGAATGACCATAAGACCACTGCCAAACAGTTCCTTTCCAAAGTATATCAGTCTCTTGCCTTTAGCTGCAAGTGTGTACTTCTCACTTGAAACTTCACACAGAAATACATATCTGCCTCGATCTTCAAACAGGTCAATGGCTTTCTGGTTTCCATTCAAGTGCCTACTTGTGCTTTAGTTACTAATTTTTCTCTTCAAAAGTGGCAGATCTTGGAACACTCCTCCATCCAGAGACTCACATCCCTACACTTCTGCACTGTGCAGGTGGGGCTTCCAAAGCCATTCCAGTGTCACTGAGTGAATTCATACTTGTAAACTTTTTCTTTTCTTTTTCTTCTTAGATATTCACACCCTATTGCCTAAAGCCTGTGGACCAATCAACTGTATGAGGACTTACGCTCTTTAACCACATTAGGTGAGATCTTAAGCAGTATTAAGATATCTAAACAGTTCTTTACACACGAGGTTCTTCCAGTGACTCCTCAAATTCCTTTGTCTCTCAAGGGTTTGTTAGTACTATAACAAAAGAATTGCAAAATGCCTCCCTTCATTCTCACCAGAGAGACACTCAGGCTCTCCACATCAGCAGCAGTTAAACTTCAAAATCAACTAATATCTGTGTCACTAGAGACGTATACAAATTTCCAGAAGTTAACTGAACACTAACAGAACAGTTATTTTAACTGCAATTTGCTACACGTCTTCATTCCAATCCTTCCACTTCTTGAAGCATCTTACCAGTTCCATCATCTGCATCATTCTGACCAGTCTCCCAAATCTCTGACTTTGTCCCAAAGCCATCAGTGGCAGAAGACTCCATATAGTCTGCAGGATTAAATGTCCTAGAGTTTTGAAAGTTAAGAAATGGAAGAGAACACATGGGTCATTCATTGAGCACAAGTGTCATAATTTTTTAGCTGAAGTTGTATTAGATTTAACATCTTGATTTCCACATAATTTATCTTGGTAGCTTTTAGTTTCAAAAAAAATTTTCTTCTATGAGCAGACAGAGATAAAAAAGGCAGAAAAGAGGAGAAAAAAGTGAAGAGACTGGTAAACAAAATTCCTGTAGAGAAACTGAACCAATCCAATTCCTGAAAAACCAGTTAACAGCATCCCTATTCCTCCCAGTGTTATAAAGCATTAGTTTATACACACAACGATAAGACCCTCTCAACTGGTAAGTTTTTCAGCAGGTGGCTGACTGATAAGCAACCAGTATCATGTCCTTTCAGAGCACCACACCGGCACAGGAGTCAGAACACCAGTAATATTATTTCAAAGTGCTCTGTTGACAACAATGCTGAAATACACAGATGCAGCTAAAAGGTGAAAAAGCATTATTGAAGAAAAACTTCTTTTCAGTTCATCATCTGCAGTATGAACAAAAGAATTATTAGAGAAGTAGAACAAGACTCCAGTTCATCATGACATCACTGAAGTTGCATGAAGTGTCATTAAAGGCAAACACTGAGTGAAAGTAGTAGAGGCTACATTTCTGTAAAGCAAGTTATTCCAACAAAACTGAGAGCAAACTTTTAAGCTGCTGAGGAACTTCTTCTGAATCTGTTTTAAGGTCCATCAAGTCCAAACAGCTAAAGCATGAAACCTCAAAAACACAAGAAAGTTTAGAATTGCCACTTTCAAGTTTTATACAGAACTTGCACATTCTACATTACACCGAAATAAATCTGGTTTTAAATTGTCCTAAGACTGTATGCACCACACAACTTTCAGCCTCCAAGGCACTTTGTGGCTGCTACTGATAGCAGGTATGGTTCTCCAAGTTTGAGATATTAACGCTGAGTAGATATACGTAAGGTTTCTATAGGTGAGCCTACCTATAAAAACCGGTTTAAGGCAAAAATACTCCATTCATCATCTAAGAGATTTTTCAATTTTGCATCAATATTGGTTTATCAATCATACAGCAATATCCATACACAGAGTGGCAACATTATCAATTAATATTGCCACTGAGTTTGATCCTTGCCAAAATCTGTGCTCTGCATGTTTCTTACCCCATGCCTTGGGCTGAAAACCTCCCCGCTCCTCTCCCTCTGCCACGTCCAAACCCTAGGAGAGAAAACACCATTTAACAGCAACAGCAGAGGAGCCGCCAGTCACTAGTCCGTCACATTAAAGAATGCCACAGTTGAACAACAAAACTACCATAGCTGAAGTTAAACATCATTTACTTCCCAAATTCCCGCACAGAATTTGCTTCCTCAACACAGGCAAATAAGCCATGGTTCATCTAAGACCATGCATTTCAGTAGGACCTGCAATTATCTGCCGTCTTTTCTGTGTCTCACAAAGTAGCTCCAAATGCCTAAAGACTCATCCCAAAGACCGCTATTGCCAAATTATTAGACATTGTTCAGAATTTCGCCTCTACTGTCCCATTTTTGCCTAAGATGCTCTAGGAACCCCAGCCTCCCTGAGTATCCTGATCTCTCAAGCAATTCTCTGTCACTCCTTATCTGTGAGGAAAAAGTTGAAATACTCCATTTGTTTCCTTCTCTGACTCAGACCACCTGTCCACCCTCCTGTGCTTTTGCCAATCTCTGACCACACATCCCTTTTGCCTCCCCCTTCATCACAGTTACTAACAGGAAAATATGCAAATCAAATAACTCAACTTCCTTGTTATCATCCACTAAAATATTAATTTCTGTTGTAACAAAAACAAGTATTTATTTTCTCAGATTTTGATTACCAGCCTCAGTTTATGAGCTTCTTCATACAACGAATGGCCTAATTTTTGCACATTGTATATTGTCAACAAGGCATGAAAATTTCTGTGTTATTCAAGAATACACAAAGCAAATGTCAACAAAAAGTGTTACCAACTATTTCTTATATGTGATATATTTCTGCATGTGATATGTGATAGATTTCCTTCCCCACCTTTTTAGGAGTTTTACGTAAGGCTTTTCCAGTTTGTTCAGGGCTTTTTGAGGAAGGGTAAGAAAATTAGTTTGTATTACAAGAACAGAAGGAGGTCAAGAGCTGCACTCAGAGAACAAAACAATGTTTATTTTAATGACAAAATTATGTGGTAATTATAAGTCACCAAGCAACTGCAAGTTTACCAGAGCAAACAAAACTGTAATTCTAAATCACCAAAACACTGGTGTCCATAGATCAGAATTACCCATGACAGGCTGCTCAAATTTGGATCAGAATTACTCCTTAGTTTCAGGAGATCAGTGAAACTGAGCAAGAGCAGTAGGACTTGCTCCAGGACATGGTAACACCAGTTTATGAAGGTTCTACTTTCTATTTCCTGCTTTCACCACTCATTCTTCCCCTTACCCCTGTTCACTGTTCAAGTGTTAAAAGACATTTCTGGACCTACTTTTTCAAGACTTCTTAGAAACATCAAGGTAGAGGAAAGACTCCTATCCAGCAACACACAGCATTTTGTTGGGCCAAGAACATAGAACAGATGAAGTCTGACACTGACCAGCTCTGTTGTCTCTGCATTATTTTCCCCTCTCAAATCCCTTTTCACAACTGGTTGGAGAGAAGGTAGACAGAGGTTAGGACAGAAGCAACAACTGCTGCAACCTGGCATTTGCCACCCTTATTCACTGAGCCCCTGCGCTCTTTGCCATAAACAACAGTGCCCCAAACCCCACTGTACCCATCTGCCTCCAACTTGACCCCTGAACTTTGCTGCTCAGCCTACCTACTCTACTGCTATCCTCCGTCTAAGTTAGAGCACTCTGGATTACCTTTTTGTCCAGTAAGTTTTTCTAAGAGTAGAACCAGCTACACAAGTTTACCTGGAGACATGGTAGGGGCCATCATGTAATAAAATTACTTTCAACCGCTATCAATACAGCATTAAACACCATTTACAGAAACTGCACAGAAGCAAGATCAACAGTTTTCTGACAGCCTGAGGTACAAGTCCAACTGGGAGCTGCGAAACACAGAAACAGTCAACTAGAAACTGTTTTGAGTGAGACAGACATTAGGTACAGAGAGATAACCGAAACAGCTGTCATGAAAGAAGAAACAGATTTTAGAAGAGGTAGGTCGCCCCAGAATCTCAAGCGCAAAAGCCTGAAGGAACAACCTTAGCACACTAAAGAGAAGGTGATATTTCAGCAAGCCAGGCGTATGTAAGATACCTTCCAATAATGAGCACAATAAACTACCGACTAGAAACATCAGCAAGGATCTCCAACAATTTTAGAAACTGCGAAAAAGAAATAATGCTGTTCCTGAAGTTCCATGCACAGTCTTAGACTACTAGCCAGCAAGGCATTTTTATACCAGATCACTTTGAAAGAGAATCCTGAACTTGAATTTCAAGTGGATTCCTTTAACTTCTTAATGCTGTGTCTATGCTTTCCGTCAAAACCGAATTAAGTTTTATCAACATATGCAAAAAAGCCTTTCTAATGAAGGCAAAAGGGAGTACCAAGCCAAAACACTAAATTCAAAGCTACAAAACACACGAAAAATTAACTAAAAATATGGTATAGTGAATGCTCACCACCGCAATACCACCTAACTCAGACACAGGATCTCATACATCACGGTCACTAGTGCAAGATGCCAGTGGAAAGGGCTAATATTCTCTTTGACACAACCAGACCACTAGTATATCCATAAATTCTCATGCAAGGAAAGCTACTCCTCTTAGCTGTCAAAATTTAAAAATGGCCTTAAAACACAAGGTACAGTCTTTTAAGACAGAGAAGCTAGTCACGAAACAACTGTGAATGCCTACAGGGTATCTACAAACTTTTTATGCTTTTTAACAGTGACTAAAAAGTCAGTGAGCAAATGAAGCTTTGTACCAGAATTCACAGCAGGAACCCAAATTCTGAGCATACAATCCCATAGTAATTTAAACCCATTTAAATCAGAACTACTACAATTGAGGTCTTCCTCACCAGTGATCACAAGCTCTCCTCTTTTGTGCACTGACAGTTTTGCACTTTCCAGTGAGTGAGCACCGAACAACTACCAGGAAAGAGTATGTGTTCACTTTTGGATCAGCTCTCCAGCCCAGTCCCCACCTTGTTAAATGCTAGAAAACCTTTACATCAAGCCACTAAAAAACCCTGGTGTCTACAGTGACCATGTTGCCTACCTCTTTTTTTGTGATAGTTAGTTTGCCTGTCACCTATCACCTCACACTTTCCAAGTCCCTCAACTTAGCTTCCAAGAGGATCTGCTCCAGGATCTTGCCAGGCACAGATGTGAGACTGGTCTCTAGTTCCCCAGGCCTGCCTTCCTTCCCCTTTTAAAATGGAGGTTATGCTTCCCTTTTTTAATCAGTGGGAACTCAAATAAGAAGGATGGTGGCTTAGCCACTTCCTCTTCCAGTTCCCTCGGGACCCACAGATGTATCTTGTCAGGTCCCATGGACACGTGCACCTTCAGATTTCTCAATCAGTCTCAAACCTGATCCTCTCCTACAGTGGACGGTTATTCATTCTCCCAGCCCCTGCCTTTCCCTTCCGTAACTCACATAGCTGGAAATCTTCTGGGAAAAAGCCAGTGCAAAAACAGTCATTAAATACCTCCAGCTTCTCAATGTCCTGGTTAACCAGGTCTCCCGTCTTCTTATAGAGAGGGCCCACATTTTCCCTTGTCTTCCTTTTACCACAAACAACACAACTTTCGCATTCCTAATCAGAACTCTGGCTGCTCAGACAATCTCATCTTTCTCTTCCTCCCAGGCAACATGTATTTGCTTCCACCTTCTGTGGGCTTCCTCTTTGTTATTGAGTTTGTCCAGGAACTCCTTTTCATCCATGCATTTAGGGTAGTTCTGTCTCTTTTTGTTGGGATGCATTGCTCCCAAGCTTGGACGAAGAAATCCTTAAATACTAACCAGCTTTCCTAGACCCCTCTTCCCTCAGGGGCTCTATCCTGTGGCACTCTACCAAGGATCTACAAGCAGATCCTTGAAGAGGCTGAAGTCTGCTCTCCAGAAGGCCAAGGCAGTGAGCCTGTGGTGTGTCCTCATCACTGCCCCAAAGATCTCAACCTCCATCATTTCATGGCTGCTGCAGCCCAGGGTGCCCTTGACCTTCACATGCCTCACCAGCCACACAAGCCAGCTGGCTTCCTAGGCTGTAAGCACACATTGCCAGCTCATGACAGCTTTTCATCTGAAAGAAGCCCCAAGTCCTTCTCTGCAGGGCTGCTCTCAAGGAGTTCTTCTCACAGTCTATATTTATGCCTGGGATTGCCCTGACCCGGGTGCAGCATCTTAGTCCTATTAAACCTCCTAAGATTCCTGTGTGCCCACTCCTCAAGCTTGTCCAGATCCCTTCAGATGGCATGCCATCCTTTAGGTGTGTCAACTGCACTTCTCAGCTTAGTATGATCTGCAAATTTGCTGAGGGTGCACTCGATCTCACTATGTCACTGATGAAGATATTAAAGAGCACCAGTCCCAAAAACAGAGCCCTGAGGGACACCACCTGTCACCAGCCTCCAACTGGATATAGAGCCATCGACCGCAACTCACTGGATGCATCCATCTAGCCAATTCTTTATCCACCAAATAGTTCACCTTTCAAATCCCTCTCTGTCCAATGTAGAGATAAGGATGCCATGTGTGACTCATGTCAAAGGCCTTACAGAAGTGTAGATAGATGATGTCAGCCTTTCCTTGTTGAGGTCACTCCATCACAGAAGGACACCAGATTGGTCAGGCACGACTTGCCCTTCATGAAGCCATGATGACCAAAGATGCTCATCCCCCTCCCTGACAGATAGAGCCCGTCAGCCCCCAGAAGACCAGGTTTCTCAAAGTGAGTCCCCTGGTCTAAGAAGTCAAATTCCTGGCTGTGGCACAAGGCCTGTAACCACCAGCTGATTCTCCTAATACAAGTGGCCCTTTCAACCCCCTTTGTTTTTGACTGGGAGGATGGATGAAAAAACCACCTGTTCCAGAGTCCCTCATGGCCACGCCCAGGGCTCTCTAAACCCCCTTGATGCTGTTCAGACTGCTGCTGGCGGCTGTACCACTGGTGCCCACACGAAACAACAGCAGCAAGTAACAGTCACTGGACTGCAAGAAGCCTGGTAGTCTCAGAAACATCCCTGATAAGAGCCCCTGGTAAGCAGCGCACCTCTCTAGAAAGCACAACATGTCACCAAAGGGGTGCCTCTGTGCCTCTCAGAGGAGTCTCCTCCTACTCTCACCTGCTGCCTTTTCTTAGTTTCATTGCGTATTACAAAAGGCGCAGACGGGGATGCCTTGCTCCGTATTTTTCTTCTCCTGAAGGAATTCTAGAAAGGTCAATACTTACACCCAACCCAGGCAGGAGGCAAGTTTTTCTGTTTTCACTAAAATCCACTGGGAGTTCAAAACACTCATCACACAATCATGTCTCCACTCTGGTACCATCCATGCATGGCAAGAATTGCTCTCCACATTCACAACATTTCTTCCCCCAAAGCAAATGCACACTTCATGGCAGCACGAGAAAGGTGTGCAGAAGCACAACCCAGATGGGACTAGCCCATTAAATTAATAACCTATTCAAAAATCAAGCCTGCTGAGCTTGTAGACCTAAATCCTTCCACTGCAACACAGGTGCTTTATTTCAAAACTCAGATTTTCACTCAGGGTTTAAATTAGAGGAAGTTACTTCAAGGTGAAGAAACGGCCTGAAGAACAGCTGCAAGAAAAAGGAAATGCAGACTGGAAGGGCAAGCAACACTCTAAATTTGTGCTTATCTCTGACTACACAGTAACTGAACTGCCCTGGTCCCTGCTCTGGCAGTGCAGAGCCAGCCATCCTCCAAGCAGACACCAAGCTGACAGAGGCTTATGCCTTAAGAGGTAAGGAGGCTAAGTACAGAAACTTCGTATTCTAGATACCCCGTACTACCAAAACAAACACCAAAGTTGGATTTAATAATTCAAATTACTTTTGTCTTTAATAGTCATCATAAAGCTAGAAGCAATTCATCAGTTTTATACACTGCATTTACTCTAGAAAGCATTTTTACAAGTCATGCTGAAAACTTTAAACTCTAAAATTATATTTAAAAGAAAACAGGTAACTTGTTACGACTAAACTACGACAATCTCAAAAAAATAAAATACGTACATGACAGAGTTTCTTAACTAATGCAGAACGAGCCACAACAAAACTAAACCAACTTCATATTTTGACTTCCAGAAAGTCTGCTCCACATTCATGTTATAGAAAAAACAACATCCTCCCTAGTTCTGGCAAACAAAATCCAAGATATATCCTGTGCCAACAGGGCTAAGCTCTTAAACCAAGGGAATGTTTATACACGCAATTCTGGTTACAGAAACCCGATTTGTTCAAGGTTAGCACACTTCTTATCGAAAAATGTTAAAAACAATGAAAAGAGATCAAGAATACAAACTGGACTATAATCAGGTATCTATGAAAAGGATAAACTGTTTTATTTTCCTATACAGCCGGCAGACAAAACAAGAGTTGGAACTAAAACATAGCATTTTTTTCCTTTCATTTTTCTATCTGTTTTGTAGGGAAAAAAAAATCCCTGGCAGAATCCACATTTACGGCATGCTCACATTGTTCTGGAATAATGACGTAAAGAGAGAAATAGAAATGCAAGCAACAAATCTATCTTGTCTCTGCAAACCAGGTGAATTACTACACATGAGTCTGTAACAATTCCTATGCTGAATCAAATCCAAAAGTTCACCTGCCTGTTATTCCTTTATAAGCCACGGTCAATCAGATATCTAGGGAAGAGCACATGAACTGAAACCACAGTGCAGTTTCTTCGAATGCTTTCCTGGTCTTCAACTATTAGTGGCTTTGACTTCATTAGTCAAAGATAATTTACATACAACAAAATCTTTGGTGGTTTTTCTTTTTCTTGCCTGTGGTTCTTTTCTAGGATGAAATTGTCAAGTCTCTTTGTGTGTCCATTTTGCACACCACATCATCTTACTGAAAGGAGTTCCTCAGGTTCACTACACATATGAAGAACCAACTCTTTAAGTTCATCTTGAAGCTGTAACCTGCTGTTCTCATTTAATATTCTCTGTTTTGCATACTTGCTTGGCATGATCAATTGATGCCCCCACCGAAGTTTAACAGATCTCTACCACATACCCACTCAGTCCTCTCTTGCAGGCAGAAAAATCCTAGTCTACTTGTTCCTCACACCCCCTAACTGCAGACTTCCCAGTACCTTCAAAAGCCTTTTCTAGCTCTACTGCACCTTTTTCAAT
Organism: Melanocharis versteri; assembly: GCA_013397845.1. Taxonomy (NCBI): domain Eukaryota; kingdom Metazoa; phylum Chordata; class Aves; order Passeriformes; family Melanocharitidae; genus Melanocharis; species Melanocharis versteri. The sequence continues at coordinate 176,390 of VZTG01000761.1, read as the reverse complement.
ATGAGACAGAAGAACTGGGAGAATCAGGCCTGCACTTGAAATTGAAGATGCAAGAACACTAAAAAAAAAGCAGCATAAAAACAACCCGTGCTTGTAAAGTTTGTCAATTTGTATACGACACTGCAGCTGATTAAAACACAAATGAGAAAATGTTTCTACAGCTGACAATCATAAAGACATAACCATCTGCCTTCATAATTTCTTCAGGAGATCCCATTCTAGACAGTTGCAAATCCCCGCTATACTGACAAATATAATCACTTTGTTGCAATTACTGCTCATCACCATTACAGTATTTCTTTCATTTAAATTAAACTCATGCAAGAAATTTGGTTCTGAAAAGAAGCACAGATGAGAAAGCATCCTAAAACAAGATATTCCCTGACTCCAATACAAAGTTTACACCCTTAGTTTAACAAGCAAAGATTTAGCTAAGAGCAATTACAGCTGAGATGTGTCCTGTTACACAGGCTGTGATACATTTTTGTGTTCTGTTCATCAGGCAATAATTTGTATCTGCTTCAAATCCCTATCGCCTCGCATACCAGCACACCGTGGTGTTTGCACTCTGTTTACCTACTACCCTATAAAGTTACAAGGAACGTGACATGGTCATTAACGGAAGATCTACTGCCAGAAGAAGCTAGCACCTACACACCGAATGTCAAATACTCAGTATCACGGTTTTTCCCCTTCAGTAAACAGCACACTATCACCTCCATGTCAATCCCATTTTTGCTATTTTCAGTTGGTTATCACTTCTCAAAATTACATTTTTGTACAGAGAAGCAGTAACATATATGATGCCCCAGCAAATCTCCCACAAGACAGCCAGTAAGATAACTCCTGCCTGAGAAGGTAGCTTAAAATAGAGAGTGTGTTGCTCAGATAATTAGCTGACCCCTTATTTCATATCCAGTGCCTAGATTTCTACACGCACAACACTGCACGAAATATTTCTAAAAACAGGTTCTGTGGTGATTACCAGCAATCTGTTTACTTTCAGCTGAAGTATGTTATCTCTCATTTGACTATTCTGTGTAACAAAAAAGAGAGACTACAGAATGAAATGGCAGGAAGCTTTTCATTATTATTCCTACTAATATCCAAAGAAAGAAGGTCGCAAATCCCTGAAATTCTAAGAACTGAATTACACAGATTTCTAAAACTCCTTGCAGATTTCAAGGGCTTGCATCGTAAAATTAATCAGGTATTTCCTGCCATGGAATACACACACTTGTAATACAGTGATCCTGTAGTCAGCCAACAGGTTTATCACAGACACTTCATTAAGATACTCTGCTAACAGTGCAGTCTAAAATAGTTGGTAGAGATATATAGTAATACTACGTACATGAAGCCAGTGAACAGAAACTCCTTGAAGTTTCTATTTCTTCAGTTAGACAGGTCAGTTTGATCTGGTGATGAAGTTTGAGATATATGATATTCATCTAAAAAGGTACAGTTTTGACAACAAAAGCAGTGTGCGGTTTGTAAGGTTAAAGCAAAGAACACTGCATTTGAAATTAATCTCTAAGTTTCACTGAACAATTTTTTAAAAGTCCTACCTTTATATTTATAACTTGAATATAAAGGATTATTTTATAAAATAAATAACTGCAAGACTTACATTCTATCTACCAAAAGTGCTATCAGACTAAAAATTACAGCTGTGAACTGCACCACACCTTGCCCTGCAGAGCTACTTCTCTACACACACCATTGGGTTTTTGCTGATTCACAGGCACAAATGAGACACCCTCGCACGCGAACCTTTGGAAGTTACTTCTTTGCATCTTTGCACACCTTCCAGACACAGATGTGGAGACAATGAAGTTAGATGCGCCTGTCTCTGAATGCCTTGTTACCTGACATTCCCAAAAGAAAGGAGTCCTTTGAAGGCAGAACTTTTCTGGAATCAGACATTCGTTCTGCCACACATTTTGTCAATTTAACTTATTTAATAGCCTCATCCACCCATAATCTGCACCATACATGCTTTACTCATTTTCATTCCTCCTACCTTAAGAAAAAACAAGCCTCTTTCCACCAAATACAATCCAAACCAAACAGACGTTTGATTTCACATCCAATCCACCTCTTCTACAGAATAGGATCAAAGCTGTGCCCAAGACTCCATGGTATTCCCTCTCCACAGTTCTCCTCATCAACTCTTCCATGCCAAATTCCTTCTCATAGCAAAATGTCTCTAAGGTGGCTTATTCTTTCTCTGATTGGCTATCAAAAACAGAAGGCAAGCCTGACAACCAGAGCCACCCCAAGGAAATGGTACAAATACGCATCAAATCCTTCCCCAAGAGCCATACAGATGGAATCTTGTGCTCTCCTGCTGCCAAGGTACATCCTGAGGAACCCAGCACACTCCCACTCACAGGAGGCTGGCATGAGTCAGTCTGGGAAAACAGCTCTCCACAGCCAGAGCACAGCAGCCTGCCACACAGGAAGCTACCATAGAAGTGATCTGTGTCAATCTTTTTTAAGCTGTTCCAAGACCAAGAAATTATAAAGGGTAAGGGAGTGGGATGTACCCAAGTTCATGGTGGCTGAAGTGCTTATGGAATCAAAGGATAAACAAAAAATGCTTAAGAAGAAGCATTTAAAGAAATAAATGGGTGAGTTCCATTTCAGGACATGAAAGCAGCGCCAGTCCCACACCAATGCCACCATCTCACCTCTCCCACGGCCACGTTTCCCACGGTCTGAAGGCCTGTCTCCTTGATTGTTGTCCACTCCATTCTCTTCAGCTCTAACTGTGGAGAGAGGACAGCTTAAGAGAAGCTTTAGAGACTCATACATGAGACAACACAGCCATCTGCTTAACCCAAATCCCTCAGAAGAAAAGGCAAAATTTTCAAGAGAGCTGGTCAACCAATCTCAGTCACCCTCTTCTTTGAGGCCTCACTAGAAGCAAGTTATGTTTCCTTTGTACTGGACAATTAGGAAGCAAAATGTAAGAAGGAAAAGTCCCTCAGGAGACAAGCCTCTACAAGTGCCACGTTTTGCAGCCTACACTATTTAACGAGACAGGAAATACAGCTGCCTCATTCTGTGTTTCCTTGATAATGCACTGGTTGACAACAGTGAAAAAATAAAGGATAATCAATAACACCAATTCTTCTCCAATCTGCCCATACTGCATCCATGTACAAGCATGGAAAAAGATTTCTCTTCTGCATCATCTGCAGGGATGATGACCAGGTGAAGGTAAAGCACTAGAAAAGCTCTGCAACCTAACTGTTTTGTGGGAAACTCCTGACAACGTACTTCGAAATATGGCTGGCTACTTGAAGGGGAAAAAAAAACCAAAACTGGCCTCTTGAAACACTCATTGCTGAGACTTTGTACTGCACAACTTCTCCTAATGGCAACAATAAAACCAACAATGCTTGGACATAAAGTTGGGAAGAAAATTTCAGATGGTTGGTAACCATCTGAAATGTCTTCAATTCCAGTTTATGAAAAGAGACAAGCAGCATCTGTCTCGGGTAAAAAAAAATTGCCCTTTGCCTTCATTTTGATGGATCTAATTCATACTTTCCTAAGTCTAGCCACATATTTCATTAGCATTTTTTCATCCTGACTTTACTCTATCCTACAAAGATTCACAATGTCTATATTGGCACAATAGTTGAATATCTTCCAATTATGAATAAGATGAGTTGGCTAATATTGTAAATATTTTTCTTGCTTATAAGTGGAAAGCTAAACATATTGTATTCATTCCGATTTCTTGTCTCATCTACCAGTATGGCAAACAGCCACTACGGGCAATGCACACAGCTTTGAGAATGCTGACAACACTTAGCTAAAAAAAGCAACACGTATCAGATCATGATCTATCGTGACTCTAACTTGGAAACATCAGTTTGCTCTTGTATAATGTATTATTGCAACTGTAGCAAAGCTTTAAATGTTTCAACTAACAATGAATTTTCTGTGTTGCAGAAACTCACCTTTGGTTGATTTATGTGAGAAATATATTTAGAGATTAATAATCATCCCAGTGTTTTCATTCCCCTTATGAGAAGATGAGAACATCTTCAGGTTCTCCCACTCATAAAAGGAGATGGAGTCAAAGCTGGATAATTTTTTCATTAAAAGAAACAAAAAAGTGTATCAGCTGTGCAGCGACATACTTGCTCTCAAGCAGTCTTACAAAGAGTCAATTCTAAAACTTACACGAAGAACAGCAATTTGTACAAGATCAATTCATCAAACAAGAACAGAGACTTATATTAAACTGAGGGCCTCTGAACAAGCACAGACCATCCCAAAACCAAGTCACATAGACAGATCAAGCATACCTGTGGCACAAACAAGCTATGATCCCTTCAACGCTGAGCTATAGTTGGACGGACTTTGCTCCATTAAGCACTCGCTCTTAGCTCAGTCAGTTCCAGCTGCAAGAAAAGCGTCTCAATCTTTAAAAAATAGTCCCTATACGTACACTCTCGTCCACGGCTGCCTCCTCTTCCCCGTCTGCTGGAACTTCCCCGTCCGCGACTCACTTCTCTGTCCCCTCGTTTCTCTCTGTTTTCTTTGTTTTCTGAACCTTCCTTTCCAAGGCTTTTCTTCTTTCCCCCTACAGTCTCCCAGGAAGTCTATTTGGGTAGAATAGAATTAGACACAAAAGTCAAAAAGGAGGAGACACCTCTCAATGCAAATTTTCCACCCCCCACCCCTCCAGTTCATGGAAAAAACCCAGGTATTTGCATAATGTCACATATGCAAACTACACTGATATAAATGGAAACACAGGCTTTATTTTTGCAAAGAGATGAGAAAGAAGCATTTCTAAAGTTCGATTGTCTTAGGGAATATGAGAATCTCGAATATTTCTGGCTATAATGGCCTTTTACTAGTTCAAGGAAGACTGGATACTACCATAACACAGAACACCTGCAATGCAAGCAACAGTTTTCCACTCAAATATATCCATAAATCTAGCACATGAGCATGAACAGAGCTATCTTTTTCTCCCAGGGAAATGAAAAAAGACCTTGTAAGTATCATCGAACCACAGATTGATCAGAATAAGTATCTGGCCTAGGGCAAAAAAAAAAAAAAACAAAAAGAAAAAACCCAAACAGAAAAGAAAAATTTTCATCCAGGCATACTGGAATTTAAGCTCCAGAACACAGAATGGCAAAAGAGCTTGGGAAAACTGATGATAAGCCAGACCATCCACTCTTAACAGCTATAGACTATCAAACATAGCAAAACACAGGAAAAGCTATGTCTAAACAAGACAAGGGATCAAGGTCCAAACACCAGGCTTCTGTTTTAACAATAAACTCGATCTTAAAATGAATTCAAGGATGTTATCAGCTCCATAGGAATATCTGCAGGAGTTGAAAATAAAATTACTAAAACGCTTGCCAAGAATAGCTCAGCAACTCATATATTATGCAATTGCATAGTTACTCTATTGAGCCACAGTAGCAAAGCAAGGAAGAAGAAAAGGTATTATCTGCAAACCATTAAGATGGCAGAGAGGTTTACATGTATGTCCCCATTTCTAGGAGCTTACAGCTCAGGTAAGATATTTAATATCAGAATATTTGCACTGAAGTATGACATCTGACAGGCACCTGCATCAAACAAAAAAGGCTGTCTATCTGTAATTTTAAGTCCTGTCTTATCCCTCAACTCCACCAACAGCAACTCAGCAGCCCTGAGGAGACAGGCCATGACCAGCTAGTCCAAGCTGCCCAGGAAGCCAATGCTATGAAAAAAGCAGGTAACAAAGCATTTTACAAAGTCAGCGTTGCCAAGTCTCCTTTGAGAGAATAAGAACAAAGAGAATCTCTCATTTTTTGGCACGGCATGGATGAGAAAGAGGGCTGAAATCACTTTTCAGTTCTATCTCCAGTACAGAAGACTAAACCAACTTTGGTGAAGCCCAGCCGGCACTGATCAGAAGTACAAAACTAAACACATTTGAACACCACCACCTTATCTGTGAGGCAGAAAGCTGCTTCCCCCAGTAAGTACCACAGCGCTTCACCTACCGTAGCCGGGGTAACTGCACTAAGACGCTTCTAGTGCTTCACACACCTCACAGGAGGAAAAATACCTGCACTGACAACTGAAGAGCCAAGTCTGTACAGTTCAGAATGCACTAATTCACTGATGGGCTTGGTGCTGAAACATCTTTGACCATTTCAGGAAATACCCAAAACTGGATAAGGCTGCAAAGCTGAAGAGGAAGTAGCCTCTCCTGAGTGAGGTTTAAAATAACTCAGGAAGGATCAGTAAAAAGATGACTATAAAAGTATCAGATCCACGCTTTCCCACAATACAATTCTGAGGAAAGCGTTGAGAAGTCAGGCATGCCCTCTAAGATAGATGATGGTGCTACCTCTGAGCATGGGGACCCATCATAAACTGTTAAAGCTGTCTCTCTTTGGGAGGGAGGTAACTGATTACAATTTCAGCTGACAATGCCTGAGGCAACCCAAATGACAGTAGTGGGCCTGACTTTTGAAAATATGTAACAGAAGAATTCTTGTTGGCCTGTTCTTACATGGAAAGAACAAAAATCTCAAAGGTCTCTTTTGTTCTATCTTCAAAGGTTTAGTAAGTAAAATACGGCTGAGCATAAAATGGATGTAGGAAGTTAAATGAATACAAGTCTTAGGCAAAGAAACATATCCTTCTCTACCCATCCACAACCCTCCACGTACCCCAAGCCAGACTGCTACAACTGCTGCAAATGGAAGGTCTTTACAGATATTAAGTCACACAGGTTACAGCTTATAGATCACAGCTTTAAACCCCAAAACAAACAAAAAAAGACTAAGACAAAACTGGCTGAGCAACAAATAAACTATAAATATACATTTTAGCTATCACTCCTTGCTATTCTAATTCCTTCAGTTGAATGAACACATCTTTCAAATGAAGTTTAAAAAAACTTCAAGTGCATCAAAGCAAAGAGATTTGGGAACCTGCATTCAGAATTTGTAGTACCTCAGCTTACAACTTCACATCAAATCCATGGTTAAACTCTTCTCCATTATAATGGCCTTAAAACAAACCCTTCCAACTGGAGGCCCACAAACTTTCATAAAGAATAACTTTCTTCACACCCATCAATTAATACACCTTCCTCGTTGACTCCTTCAAGTTCTCTGTATTTGTTTCTAAGTTGCATTCTGTCTACAGAGAGCAGTTGGGTTAAGGACTTGTCAAAAGAGCAGAACATATTGATATCACTTCTAGTTGATCAATGAGTTCAGAAAGTTTTTTCCATGTCATGATCAATTACAACAAAATGCTAAAGTAAGAAAGGATTTAATATTCTCTATCAACCAGAAAACTACTTTCAACTAAAAAATGGCAAATAAGAGAAGTATGAGAGAACACAAAACCAGCACATTACCCAGACAGATTTAATTAGGTGAAATGCTCTCTTCTACTCCCAGCTTGTCAATATCATATACTTCTGTGTTTAGAAGACCTCAACTGTGATAAAAAATGAAAAGGGGATAGAAAAGAAAGTCTCCTCTGTCACAACAGTGTGTGTCCCCAGATTTAGGGTGTGTGAGAGGTGAGTTTCCTCATTAACAATAAGCCAGAGTACACATCCTGACAAATCACAGGAAACACTGAGTGTTCAGCACCAAGAAAGGAAGTCCAGGTTACTTTCCCAACCTGGATGAGACGGAATCTAATTTAAGGACAAACTGTAAGAAATCTCTCCAGCAAAAACTTCAACTGCAGTAGAACATATTTTCTTATTATCTCTTGGGATAAAAAACTTCCCTGTGCAACTTTTTAAGTGACATTGTATGTTATTGTATACACACAGTTTAGTCTCCTCTTCCTGTTTACCAATTAAGTCATGCAAATGAGCAACACAGTTAAAGGAGCAACTACTTGCTGCATAAGTAGCATTACCAATAAGTAGCATTACCAATGCAACTTGCAGATGTGGACACCTCCTCCAACTTCAATACCGGCAACCCACATCTACAGAAGTTGCACAACTTAAAATATCTACCTGTCCCTACGTTCACAAAGATTGACCTTTGTGATGGTCTCAGGCCTCAGGGTTGTGGAGGGTCTACACAGTAGCTACAAAAACTACAGGAAGAAACAGGCCTGTGTCCGAGGGAGCACTGAGTTCTGCTGCAGAGTTAAAACCGCTGTATATAAATGAAAGCATAGGAACTCTGTAAGAGACCAGCTGAACACCCACAACATTTTCCGGATTCAGCCTTCTCCAAGGTATGCATGCAGTAGAGAAGCTGCCTCCGTTTCCATTTCCTTCAAAACAAATTGAACGGAGACATGAAAATTGAAAACTTCTGAAACATGACTTTTCCAATCTCCTTTTGGAAGCTGAAAAACACAGCAAACAGAAGGAGCAGTTTAACATGGAAGTAAAACTTTACCGTGTCTGAACTTCCTTCCAGCAGTATGTTGATTGCTCTGTTCACATCCCCATTACAATCATGTAGTGCCACTATGCATTCGTCCTGGTTTTTCCCCGTCACTTCCATAAGCTGGCAGTAAAAGTCAGACATGTTAAAATATCTAAATTATCATCATAAGAAAACAAGAGTTAGTATGACCATAGATTACAACAAAGTGCATAGCTACCATGACAGAGTAAACTAATATCCTGAATAAAGAAATCTGCATTTTACAGATCTGCTTGGGATTCAGACAGGAGAGGAAGAAGCACAAATTAATTGGTAATCAAGGAAGCACTCTTTCACATCTCTCTTGTCCTGTATGCTTGCAGCAAATGCTCAGCAAATGCTGCCAATGCAGATACAGCAGTATCTAAGTGTAAAGATGTAAAGAACCACAATCGTTTATCATCCTATGTCCTTCCCCCCTAAACTTGCCCCTCTTTATCCCAGTGCGAGAAAAGACACAGGAAGACATGACAGAGAACAGATCCACCTGCAAAAGCATCCAGACTAAGAAATACATTATTTTTCAGAGAGACATAGCTCCCATCATCCATTTTAGCATAAAGCCACACCAGAGTCACAAGCAATAGCTGATTAAGAAGACCTAGTTCTGAATTATGCTCCTTGAACCCATGGTGTACATCCTGAGGACTGTGGGACAGAAATAATCTGTCACGGGGCATTCAGCAACTCCATCCAAAGAACAAAACCTACATAAGCTAGAAATACGTATGCAGAAGGTAAAACATTTTCTATGCAGAACTTAATTCATCTCCTTCCCACCAGCACAGCTACAAGCACTACTGATGAGGGTCCTTTGGCTTCATGAAGTACAAGACTTCATCTTTGGCACAGCAACAGAGCTAGTTTGTAAAAAGAACAAGAAAAAGCATTTAATAATGCTTCAGAGGAAGTTTTAGAGATGAAAAGAAACCAAGAAATCTGCTCCTTTGCTGCAGCTATGCATTCAAGCTAATTCTTCCCTCCTCGGTGCACTCCTAAGTTCTTCATGAGTTGTGATGTATTCACTAGGACAAAATCACCAACAGCCACAACACAACAGAGACCCCGATTGTCAGGAAGGCTTGAATTAATGGTCTCAGCTGTAACTGGGTAGTGGAAGCTTGATTATCTAACACCCAACACTCACCACGGTAGAGGAAATGGTGTGAGATTTCATTTATACACTTTAATTCTATCATTTTAATGTATATACAGATCTGTGAGGTCAGAGTATTTATCTTTTAAAATAACACCTTGATTCACCTTTAAGCTATTGTCAGACTTTTACTTTTCCTGAAAAACTTCCAAGATACTAGCAAACTCAGTTTAAACAGGTGACATTTTTCTCACATGCACATACATGTGGACAAGCTGAATGCATTCTTTATTCTGAAAACTAATCATCAATCAGGACCATACTAGAGAGATACACTGTGGAAGAGACATCAGCACAAACGAGTTTTGGCCTAAGGGTTTGTCTAAAAAAGAAAATACACTAACTATACAATCAGAGCTGAATAACCACAAAATTTCTTGTAAACAGATTTTTCAGTGCAATAAGAGCACCTTTTCCTAGTTAAACTTACATCCTTCTGAAAAAAGTTTCATCTAAATCAGAAACAGATGCTCTAGCTCCAAAATGTAAGTCAGCTCTAGAGCATTTTATTGTGGGGCAAAAAAACTTGTACCGTAAGAAACATACTTGCTTCACTTTATCTTCAAAATCTGCGTCATTCTTATCGTAGATCATCTGAGCGAGGCGAATCTGTTCTGCTGTTGCCTGAAAAAAAGATAACATCCAAAAAAGTACACAAAAGGTAACTATATTTTCTAGAAATATATCCTAGTGCCACTGCTAGTGCCTAGTGCCACTGCTTTTTTCCTTTGGATTCTCAAAAAGAACATACACAACAAGCACAGAGGTGCTGTAGAGAAGGGACCAATATCTTGTCTATTCCCATTTATAGTTTTAAATGTTATTTGGGACAGAAGCAATTTCAACACATTCTAATCTGTTTGAAACACAGTTAAAGGTCACCACCCTGGCAAGACCACCATATAATAATACAGAAGGACCAGGGAAGACTGTGTTTTAGAATTAATGCTTTTATTTTATTTTAGGACCTACTACTCCAGAGTTAAGAATTTTATCGTAACAAACTGGCAATAGTATCTCTAAATTAACCACATCTCTGATGATACCTGCTCACATCACCTTCCACAGCTCTCCCAACAATAACCTGACTCCGTAGTCTTATGAGCACTTAAAAAGACTTGAGTCATGTCTCAAGACTTTGCCCATGAATAGCTGCACTGGTTTTTTTTACAAGCAAATACCGGTCTCTGAAAACTGGTAAAGGAACTTGCTATTGATAAAGCATCTGGTGCTTCTGTAACGTTTCTGGACAAAAATGCACACTGGCAACTTGCACAAAAGCTGAGAGACTGAAAGATGCAGTCAAGTACCATAAATCCAAACACACTAGGCTGCCCCAAGAGAAAAACAACTCTAACATAGATGTCACATCGCACACGTCACTCTTCATAGTGTGGCATCTGCAGCCCACTGAGAATGGCACATACCAAAGAAACGTGTGCACTACAAGATCGTGGACCTCATTTGACTTCTGCTCAAAGAGAAGAGGTTACTGTCCCATGTAGAGAAAGCTAATACTGAAGAGAGCCAGGACCCACGATGTGGCTGCTGAGCCTGTAGAGGTTCTTCTTCATTGAGTGGGACCAGCTCATCTACGGGAATTTTTGACAGAAAGGATTCACCCTGGGCAGCTGGCTGAATCTCACTTTTTGCCATCCCACTTCACAGGATACACACATGAAATTCTGAGCCTCACAAGGTCGGACCTAATCAGGCTTAGACTGTTAGGCCTTTGGAGTTTACCACAAACACAAGCTCTAGAGGAGGTCATCAAGCATAAATGCTGAGAAGAGTCTAAAAATTACTCCAACGTACACCACCAGCTGCTTATTTGCTGAAAAGTTACCGCAGCTGTCCCAGTTCCTTGAGGGAAGTGACATCTGTGCTCAGAGAAAACATTCCAAGACAATTAGCGTTTGTAACACAGTTACATACTCTGAGTTACTTCACCTTTTCAAAGTGTCATGCTGATAGCCTCCTATGTCACTCCACTGGATAACAAGGGGAGGGCCTGCTCTGGAACTCCCCAGTTCCACCCTTCTCAGAAGCCTCCCTGTCATTGTGGTGCTCTGAGCAAAGGAGCTTGCTCTTGGTGACTGCTGAGAGCTCAGCACACAGCAGAACCAAAATGTCTGGTGGTTTCAGGAATTTAAGTCTTTCTGATCTATCTTCTCACTCTGATTACAGCCTCCACAGGCACACTGTGACTTTTAAGCAAGTGAAGAGATTTTCTTTGAAGATATCCAGAGCAAAAACATTCAGACAATGAAATTTCTGTAGAGACATGACAGCATATTTTACCAAAAATCAGGAATCCACTAAGATTTATTTTTTCCGTAAACAAATGTTTTCTTCAAGCTCATGTTAGAAGACAAAAACATACCAATTTTAAAAGAATTACAAATGTGTGACAGCATCTTCAGTTTTCCTGTGTAAGCAGAGAGCTTAGAAACTTGTAGATGCAATATCACTCATATTAATGCCAGTGGATTACACCCAGATGGAACTGAAGATTCGAAGGAAAAAAAAAAGACAGAAACCTCAAGATGACCACATAAACATCAGACCAGTGTCACAAAAAGTTCCGGCATTTTCTCCAGCAAATGGTGGTTCTTTATTTTTAAGGCACCATTGTTAGAATGGATGCCGTAGTATCCTAACCAAGAGTATAATTAAGTTTTAATTATGACTAAGAAAGTCATAAGGAAAGTAGTATTTTAAGACAGCCTGAACTTTACTGAACCTTACAAGACATATTACCTTTTAAGTCTAACAGTGGAAGAAATTTTAAACTGAAAACTTCAAACTACCAGAAAACAGAAATGTGCAAAACACAAGATTAAAGGACAGTAATAGACATAGATCTTACAATAAAATGGCACATTTATTATCCAGAAGCAATGTAAAAGAAACATTATGTAATTTCTTAAATAATTTAAATGATGATCAATTATGACAGTGGAATCTCCTTTTGGGAAAACAACACTATTCAATACTCAGAAAAATGAATCAGTGGTGATTAAACAGGTAAATCCACAAACTTCTGCTAATCTGCAAAGACTGACTAAGCAGAAGGGACCATCTGATATCTCAATAATAAAATATATGGTCCATTAAAACATAACTGCTGTGTATGAAATAACCACCTTTTCCACTGAAGTAATCGAACCAGTATCTATTATGCAAAAGTTAGAACAAATAGACCAAATGCAGCAAAAGGGCTTAATGCCTAAAATCAATGAATCCCATAGTTTGGAAAGGTCCTCCAGTGATACACCATGACCATACTCGTGGTAAAAATTTTTTCTCTTTTAACAGCAAGAATTACCAGTGTTCCAGCTTGTGCCACTGTCTCTCTGAGGAGAGCTGGTTTCTACCTTCCTATACCCTTTCATGAGGTACCTTAATAGAAGACACAACCTTGCCTTGTCTTCTTACAGTTGAACAAACCCAGATGCCTGAGCCACCCCTCATTTGTCCTGTGTTTCAGTCTAATAATCATCTTTGCACCTTTTCACTGGACTTGCTCCCATTTACCTATGTCTGCCTCTTGCCAGGGAACCCAACCAGGCAAAGCACTCCACTGCTGCCTTGAGAAATCTTAGAAAAGGGAAGCCGCCACTTCTGCCAGGCTGCTCACTATACTCCTGCAGCCTTATTTTAAAATAAATCCAAATTCAACTCATCTGTTGAAAGTCACTTTCTAAATCCACACATTAGCATGAATCACCACTGTGCCAAGTGCTGCAACTCAAAATGATAAGGGTTTGAGGTCACATGATTAGTCATATTGTGCAAAACAGACCAAGACCATCTCCATATTGAAGACCAGTCCAGAAAACAGTAAAAAGCAATATTTCCCCGCAGAGCACCTCTAGATTGAGGCACACTCAGCCAGCAAAGAACCGAGACAGTTTTTGAATTGAGACAAATTTTGAGCTGTATCTGTCAAGAGAATACTGAGTTGCCAGAAGCAGAAACATTCTGCACTCTTTGTAACCCAGACAAGCACACAACTACTGCTGCCAAGAATCAGTAGCAGTGGGGTGAAACTTAATTTCCATCTAACAAATACTGAAAATTTTAGTCTGCTAGTGGATGACCATTTCACTTCGTGGCATCACTGCACAAGAAGTTCAGGATTTTGTGGCTTGCAGATGCACTGAGTCTTGCTGTAGAACACAACATGCATCTAATGAAGTTTCTCCTACCCCTCCAAATTTCTCTCCTGACCAGAAATCTTCCAGCATCAGGAGGCCGGCAGATGGAAGAGCCGAGATGTGAGGACTGTGAGGTCACAGGACAGAAATCCTGACACAAGCATAGAATTCCTCACTAATAGGAGACATTGCTGAAGAACACGAAACTCGTTTAGAGACAACACAGGAATAACTTAACGCTGTCCTGCATTACTGAGTAATTAAAGTAAGTAATCAAGCATAATCTTCCAAAATAAACCAGGTGTTTTCATCCCATCTCTTTTCAGTTTTTACTGACTCAGGGAAGAAACTCGTAACATTACATTCTCACTTTCAAGCCAAAGAAATTAACACAGTAGCACATACCTGTACTACTTGTTTCTGTGGTTGTGTTGGCTGTGTGGCTGAAATTTGCATTTTGTCCCGAGCGCCCCGGGTACGTTCATTGCCCACCGAAGTCATCATATACAGTATATACAAAACAATGTATGTACAAAATACAAAATCTGAAAGAAAAAAATAAGAGAGCATGAGTTAAGGTGGGTACTGATTCAATAACCAAATAACATAAATGCAGTAGTTTGAACCCCTCCTGCCTTTACCACTGATTCTATACAGAGACTCATGAAAAAGCAGCTTTAATACACTATTACTGGATTTACTGTCGTTTTTACACTAAACAGGGAAATGCAGCGGATAGAAAGCATTTTTGTCAGCTGACTGGGATCTGGGTCAATTTGTACTTCTAAATGACATCTAAATCTCACAGCTTTTTCCAGTTATTTAACATACAGACTCTTCTATTGGCTACTCTGCTGAAATTTTAGCTCCAGCTGCTGCATCACTCAAACTTTTTTAATACCTGCTGTCTAGTTTTGATCTCTGGAATTTAACTGCTCTGACACCCACTCAGAACACTACACAAAAATCATATTCATGAACTAGGCAGTTCCTCTTCTCCTTACCATCAAAACTGCTTTTCCTGCATATACATGGAAGTCATGGACAATCCCAACTCTACTTCTCATCTCTCATTTATATGAGAAATTATGATGATTGCCTTTAAATCCAGCCTCTATAGTCAGTACTTTAGTTTTATTCTCCCCCATATTTACAGAAGCAATTTATAAAACTACCTACCATCTTGCTTTAAACATACCATGGCTGTACAGCAACAGAGAAACCCCAAAGAAACCCCAAATCCCACACACACATCATTGTTATCCCATCTGTGGCTCTCAGCTTTCATTCTTATTTGTTCTCTAGTATTAAAATTACTTTGAAACAAGACATTATTATTCCCCCTGCTTGTACAGCATTTAGCACAGGACTAATCAATGAGCATAGTTTATAGCAGCTATGGTAACTGGAAGCAGATCTTTCAAATGGTTAGAATGCTCATGTTCAACTGCCTGGTTTCTGTCCCCATAAGGCTAGAAGTAAAACTGCAAATTTTTGGAAGTAAGGACAACTTGCAAGAGGTGTACCTGGGCAGAAGGAGATGTGCAAACAAGCAGCGAAGTGCTTTTACTGCAGTCCCATATATGAGCAGGCCTCAGCACATAACTTGCCAGGGCAACAGCTGGCTAGCACCGAGCTCAGCGCACAAAAATCACAGAATCACACAACAAGCTGAGTTGGAAGGGACCCATCAGGATCAGCAAGTCCAATTCCTGGCCCAGCACAGAACCATTCCCAAAAGTCACATCACACGCCTGAGACTGTCATCCGAATACTTCTTGAGCTCTGTCAGTCTCGGTGCTTTGACCACTTTTCTGGGGAGCCTGTTCCAGTGCCCAACTACCCTTGGGTGAAGAAATTTTTTCTAATACCCAAAGGAAACCACCAATGACACGACTTCAGGCCATTCCCTCTGGTCCTGTCACTGGTCACCACAGAGAAGAGATCAGTGCCTGCCTCCCCTCCCTCCTCTTCCCCTCACAAGGAAACTGTAGACTGCAATGAGGTCTCCCCTCAGTCTCCTTTTTCTCCAGGAAGATGAGCACACACTTCGATCCCATGGACTAGGACATGTTCAACACCCGACTGAAATCACTGGCAGTCACAAGAAATGTGTATTTCAACAACTAAAGCTGCCATGAGATGCTTCAGTTTAAACACCAATTTCTGACGCTCTGGAGCCTCATCTACAATCAAAAGGACAATTAACTACATTATCACCTAAATCTCTTCTTTACTTTAGAAATACATTCTTGTCAGTCAAAATTGAACCCTGACATTAAATTTATTTAGGTACTAGCTGAAGTATTCAATCATGTTTAATGACTGAGAGGAAGGTATATTTCCATAAAAAAGGCTTACCTTTATCAGGAACTGACTGGAGTTACGAGCTGAGCCGGAATACTGCGTTTCCACAACTTTTTGAATACAGTGGACAAAACTAATCTGTCTCACAGTCCCCTAAAGTGGTCTAAGCACATTGTCTTCTAAGGCCCAGAACACATAGACATTCAGAGCACTGTGTCTGACATAAAGGCCAGATACAGCCAAAATAAAAAGTTACCTGAGCTCCTGACACCATGTTCTATGGAATGCAACAAAATATAAAGTAGATGTGGAGATGGTCTAGGCAGCAAGTTCAACAGTTATCACTGACTATCTGCTCATGGCCCTTCACTGATACATTTAAGACATATTTACATTTTCAGTTGCATCTGCAGTAGTATTACTTCAGCTGTTTGTGTTAAACTCTATTTATAAGGTTTACTGACTGGACTGAGAACCGCTGAAAACTTCAATTTATATAGACTAATAATGACCTTTGGGTTAGCTTTTTGTTTGTTTGGGATTTTTTGTTTGTTCCTTTTTCCAAGGATCAGACTGCTTATCACAACTTGAACCCAGAACAATGAGTTAAGCAAAAACCCCATGAATAGAGCACACAAGAGAGCACTAACTTCTCCGAAAGACAAGCTTATAGTTTCATATATGGTTGTCTAGAATAAGCCCATTGTGACTTAAGATTTGTTGAGAAACTGTAACTCCATTGGGTCTCAATTTGTTCATAATTTCTGAATTAACATCATATTTATTATGCTACCTAGGAATTTTGATATTTCTGTCTGAGCAATTTTCCCCAATTTCACCAAAGGCACTCAAAATATGGTGATTCATGTTTTAGACAGAGTAGCAGGACACTTATATTAAAGAGTTTGTGTGTTCACAAAGCATATGCTGAACTACACCCCACACTTTGACAGCCAGGCAATGTACGGTTCCTCAAGCAGATTGTTTGTGTCTCTTCTCCTTTTCCTAGCACATATTTTTCAGTGTGTGTCTGTGCCACCGCTGCTTAAGCCATATTTGTTCTTCAGGATGAAAGAATACTTTAAGAAAAAAGGCAGGCACACAAATGGCTGAAACACTCCTGGGAGATGAAGTGGCACAGAAAGATCAGGCTGCTGTGAGAACAGAGCTCAAACAACCTGAACAGCGTATCAGGGTTTTGACTGGAGATCTTCGTCCTTCTGATTTTGCAATACATGAACAGCATAATTTGGCAGGTTGGAACCAAAAAAAAAAAGCCCAGCAAGGTACAGGCAGCAGTATGGACTTATACTTGCTTCAGACAAGTGTGGAACCCCACACCCAGTCCCCAACAAGGACATGTTATAATCCATCACATACAATCTAGTCTTCTTAAAAGCACGACTGGCAGCATGATAAAAAGAGAACTTTAAAAATACTGTTATTTTACTTCCCCTTAAGTTGGCTCCCACAGTCTACTGGCAGTGTCCAGATGCAGCAGCTGGAGGGCCGTGCTCCACCTCAAGACACTGCACTGAGCACAGACACATGGCTGAGGCTTCATGCCCAACCACACCCACCGCAGAGCAAGGAAGCACGGAGGCACAGAGGCACTGCCTCCAAATTATCACAGTGACAACAGTTTTGAGCATAAGTGGGATATTATTAATTCATTAGATGGGGCTGAACAAGAACATTTCCTCGCTCACAAAGCAGCTTCTTATTCTCTCCAACTCCTCGTATTCATCGAGTCTGTTTGGCAGGCTGCTGTCATGGTAATGAGCAGGATATCACAAACTGATGAACTTAATTTTAACTGTAGATCAAATGAGGAAATAAGGTTTGAGACTAGGAGGAAGAAAACGCTTAACCAAAATCTTTTTAATAAAGATTAGAAAAATATTCAGACAAGCAGACGCTTCAGTTTCCATGTCAGGGTCCGGCGCAGTGCAAAAGCCCCTCATCAGCAGTTAATATCTGACTTTTGAATAAGGGTACGTGTAGACACTGCAATTCTACTGAGTAACCAAAACAGCTGTACTTGAAGAAACATATAAAAAATTAAACAAAACTAGTACTAGTTTCATCACTTTCTATACACTAGTACAGAGCACTAGTGAAAAAAAGAGGAGAAAGTATTAAAGAAAGAGAGAGAGGGCTTCCCAAAACTCTTGTGTAAAGAAGCGGCTGTATTCTCTCATGACAATTAAAAAAGATGCACAAAATTCCTGCAAACTTTTTTTCTTTTTTCACAGATGCCATCTAGTACCCATAGACCAAGGTCGTCTTTACTAATTTAAAAACAAACAAAAAGCAAAACCCAAACAAAACTAAAATTTAAAAACACCTTTATCATTAGTTAAGACTTCATTAAAAAAATCTCCATTAAGAATGAAAAGCAACAGAAGAATCTAAGATGAAAACCATCCCAACTCTCAGCCTTTTGTTTGTTTTAGTTTTCTGTCTGTACAGCATGTTTTAGCCCAAGGACCTAAATTAAAACTGCAGCTCCAGTAATGTGTAACATGGAAAGGCAAGGATTACTCTAGCTTACAAAACCAGTAACAAAATATAACCTTTCCTAAAACTACCAAATTCCCCCCCTCCAAAGTCTTCATCCCTCACCTTATCCAACATATTTTGTTGCGTTTCTGCTTTGGATTTTAGAAGGAAAAGAGTTAGGCAAAGAATGAAAGATTAATTGAAAGCATATCAACACAAAAAGCAGATTTTTAGAGCTATTATAATGTTTTCTGTGATCTGTTGTTCAATCTTCCTTCGGCAAGAACTCTAAGGTTTTTAGACTCAATGAAGTCAGAAAAGCTAGAGATACAGAGAATAAAAATTGACTCGACAAGGTTGCAAGCCCCCAAGACACAGGAAATCTATTACTGGAACTTCCAGGAACAGACCAGGCATGGTAATAGCTACTGACTTTCAAGATTCCTCTAGAAGTTAAATATTCTCTTCCATCAGTTGAAAAAAAAATCTGCAGTTTCAACTCCTTTCCTGAGGCAGTCTCAAGAAAGTTACTTTCTTGACTCCTGGACAACGAGCTGTGATAAAGAAACCACGGAAAGAGCTCTGTGAACACCTTAAAAGGGTGATTGCTTTTTTATATTCAAAATACAAAGCTACCAGTCAAGGATTTCTCACAGTGACAGGGTTGGGAAAAGGCTGCAGGACACTGCCTCAGGAGGGCATAACTACTGTACATGTACAGCCAACTCAGATTTTACTGCTACAGTTGTAGAGTTATATGAGCATGAAGAAAAAGAACAGAGGAAAAAAATTATGTCTGCAAAGCATCGATGTAATGCATTTCCCTCGAGTGCTGTTGTCCAAAGCATCTCACCATCTTTATTGCTGCTTGAAACAGGAAGAGTTTGCAAGAGTCAGATGTTCCTCAGGAGCCCTGCTGATGACTCAGTGTCTGTATTGCCCCAAGCAACTACACCGAACGTGAGCTTATGGATCATGGGAGAATTCATGTCTCATCTTACAGTCTTCTATGGTAAATAGGAAAAATATTGACCTGTGTCACTGGCAGAACACCACAGGAGAGAGAAACTTTACTATCTGTATGCTCTCATGTTTAACTAAGGAAAGAGTATTGCTGGGAGCAGTCTGAGTACCACCACAAGCACAAACTAAATATATAAACTTCAAGTTGTGCTAACAAACTGCAGCCAATAACCAAGTGACTATTCTTACCCACCTTTTGAAAGCCCTGACTTGTTACTTGAAACAATTATCCTGCCAGGTCAATCTATAATTAGCTAAGAACACATCCCTATCTGCAAAAATCAACCATTCCTCTTTAATACCAGAAAAAAAAAAAAAGGTTTATTTCAGGGATTAGTACTCCTAAACATATGCCATGCAAAGGAAGACAAAGAAACATACAAATAGGTCTTACAAATAAAAGAAAAGACAGCACTTAGAAGAAGTTTGGGAAGAGAAAGTGCTCCTCCTCAAAAGACTGGAGTTAGGCAAAAACTGGTCCCATATTCAGAGCCCAAAAGCATGATGTGGACAAGGGACTGAATATGGCACATTTTCCACTAGTAGAGCATGTTTCAACCATGAAAGTTAAGTACTATAATTAACATTTTTTTAAAATCCTCTCACAGTATCTATTTTTTTTCCTATTATCCCAGTGTCTCTGCCCAAGAGATGTGCTTCACATTTCAGTACATACTGGTGATTCTCCATTTTTAACCAAAACCTGCCAGCTACACTCAATAAACATCCTGCGGACTTGTCCTCATCATTTCTTTAAAAATACTGAAGCTTCTGAGGCTACACGCACCCTTATTCATACAGGAATTTCTGAAGGAAGAAATGCAACTTTAACTGGTATCTAAAAAAAAAAAAAGACAATCAATCACATTAAAATCAGACAAGTCTGACTTCCACCTAGGGCTTTATCTTCCACACAGCCAAGTCAATCTTCAGACCTGTAAAAAACTGGTTAGCAAAACTTACCCAGCTCCAGTGCTGCCCGAACACACCTGAATGACTCTGGACAATCAAAGGCAGTGAATGTCCTAAAACATCCAGAGGACTTGACCTTATGTTTCAGACGTCAGTATCTACAAGGAACCAAGTTCTGCCCCCTGAACTAATGATATGTTTGCAAGGATCTTCAAGATGCACTAGTTACCAACAGTTATGATTAACTGTACTGAAACTTCAAAGAACAGAGAGACACAGACAATCTGCACATTGTTTCCTAAGCACTGCGCTCCAGACTATCAGAACTAGATAACAGAGACTAGACCACAGTTGCTGCCATCAACCAAAAAAAAACCCCTAAACCCACCAAGGCCAAAACAGAGCAAAAAAAAGGCCGCACTAGCCCAAATAAAAATGAAATATATAGAAAACAGGAATTCTCCCTGACAACCAGCTATCATGGGGATCCTGTGAGGAAAAGGCAACAGCAAGTTCACTTTTCAAGTATATTTGTCTGCTGAGAAGTATTTCAAGAAAAGTTTTGGCCGGTCCAAATATCCTAAGACATGGAGGGAAAAATACAGGTTCCTGCCATCTTTGACTGAAGACCCTCATTTCTTGCCCTCGGTCAGAGAAAAGACTTTCTTACATGAAACCTCTCTAACAGCCACCAAGGTAGAAGAGAGAACATTCTCATCACTGGCCACACAGCATGCTGTCCTGAATTGTCAACTCCATCAGTATCTCAGGTTAGGGAGTATACAGAGACCACAGTGGCTCAGAGGTGGTGCTTGTACACCCACGAACGTAACAACTTCCTCTTGTGACAGGAGGAAAGGAACCTCAGGAGATAAAAGAAAATACTAGCCAAGTCAGTACACAGTACACTCGTTGTTTATTCCATGACTGCCACATTCAGTGGTGAAGAACTGTAAGTACTGCAAATCTCTTCACACCTGTTTCTCTGGGTTTGGAACAATCACAAAAGAAAAAAGAAAAAGTAAGGCCCTTGGTGTTTTCCCTCCTAAGGTTCCCTGAGTAGCATCCAGTGGAAGGACACTATTGTGCCTATAACTTCCAACATTGCAGCAGCTGTCGAAACTACAGCCTGGTCCTCCCTTGCAACAGACACTCCGACTGAATTATTCACTGCATTAACTAGGAGGCTTGGAAAAAACATTAACTAGTATTTAGTAAAGGAAAGGTTTATTGCAGCCGGGGAGAATAAAAACCGAACTAGCAGGCTTTTCAGGGTTGAAAATCATTATCCTTTGCAGCCAGGACCAACACAGCCCTCCTGAAGTCTCTCACTCAAGTAAAGGATGGCTGAGCACACTTAAGGACAAAAAAAAACACAACTAAAGTTTTAGTTCCCCTTTGGGACCTGGCTCTATATTCACTCCGAGTTCAATCCATAGCTTGGGTAGAACCCAAACAGTTTGTTCCATTAAAATCAAGGATCTGCTCACATCTAATACCACACAACTGTGAGCAACCACCAAAAATGGCACTGCTTCTCCCCTACTCATTAACCACAAAATATTGCTCCTTTCCCTCAATCAGGCTAATGATCCTGCAGCTGCAGAAGGAGTCGGTTCAGTCGGCTCACCCAGGAGCAAACTAAACCCTGTAAAACAAACCAACCAGTCAGTTCAACAAGCTTATCCAGTGGAAAACTATGTGGTGTGGCTATACAACTGCTGAATCTGACAGGAGGGACAGGGATCAAGTTCACGAGGAAAGGGGGAACTTGCTTTTCAGTAGACATGCACCACTAGAGCATATGATGCCTTTCTCTGGTCTTAGGAAATGAAAGCCAGACACGGTTAAGGGGTTAGGGGGTTGTTTACTTCTGTATTTTTAATAGGATCCTATAGATGCATCACTTTGCCAACGTGGAACGTGTCACAATGCCCCCCCACCGTAAATCATGTATACAAGTTATAGACCTTACACATTAGCGTATCTAATAAGTGTACCTAATAAGGGGGCGTGGGTGGATGGTGCAGTATTTTTTCCCCATTTATGGAATCCTCCCCCCCCACCTGGGTGGGCTAATCTCTAGTTTACAGAACATGTTCTAGAAGGGGACCTTGGTTCTCCAAAATAGTAGAATGTTTGGTCTCCTGGCCCTACAAATACTAGAACTATGCTAAGTTATCAGACTTAAAGAATTACAAGTATGCATGCTAATACTTGTGGATACACAGAGCTGTGTAAAAGGTATATAAAAGAAAAAGCAAAAATTATCTTGGCATCACATAGCTAGCAATGTATTTTGTTTTTCCAGAAACCAGTAGAGCATGACTTGATCCTGGTCAAGCCCACTGCACACAACCAAAGAAATTAGAAATAATTCCCTGTAGGCATTTTAAAAACAAAAAAACTCCCAGCAGAGTTTCGAAGAAAACTATATATTTGAATATATAATTATCTTGCAGGAAAAGAGGCTTCCTTCTTGCAGGAAAAGTGTTTACTGAGGAAAACTTCATGTTCAACCTTTTCGATACCTGTTAGCATCCAGTTAGTAATTTGCAGTGAAGAGTGTGTTTAAAATTTGGAGGTGCACCTATCCAAAGAAGAGGAGGGTATAATCAGCATCAGGACAGTCACAATTAACACAGCTTATGTTAACCTAAAACACAGTCTTTTACCCCAGCTACAGAAGTGTGTGTTTACATTCAGCTTCAGGCATTAAAATGGAGATTCAAATTAGCCCAAAGCAACTTATTTACCCACAACGATCTCTAATGATTTTGTATACACAACTGAATATTCAATGCTTTTGCCAATCATCTGTGGATTTCACTTTTAAAGGAATAACACAATTAAACATCCACCCGTTCCCTACCAAAAGCCTCACCTTGACAAAGTTTGTTCACTCTGCCAGCTTACTAAAACTCACAGCATCCCCTCTGAGGGGGAAAAGAGGAAATGCAGACAAACCCATTGAGGAAAACAGGGCTGGGTGACTTGGAAGTTCTTTGAATGGCTTCCCCCACTAAAAGAATCACAAGGCAAAGCCTCTTCAGACTGCAGTAATTTGCACAGTTTTCCAGCCTGAGATGAACTCTGGGGTCAGCAAGAAGACGAGGTGGGCTCAGGGCACACAAATATATATGTAGGTGAGGAAATAGCTGCAGAGTACCAACTACACAAGTTATAGATGTTCTTTTCAAAGAATACATGAAAGGACATATGATCTCAGGCCACATTCTGGTTAAGCCATCAATACTACAATGCAAAAAAAAAAAAAACCTTAAGTGGCCTAAGCATCTCAGATAAGACTGAAGTATACCACTAAAGCTGCACGGGGTTGATGACCTTCCTGTATTAACTGGAACTGATTTGTCTCAAAACCACTGTTCCCTGTTCCTCTTGTGACAATGTCAGCAGGACACTTTCAGAACAGTTAAAGCCTGGGCTATCAGCACACATAACACTGAGGCTTCCAGTTTGTCAATACCACCAACTGTAAGATACAACAGCTAAAACCAAAAAAAAATTTCACTGGATCACCACCACCTCTCACTACTATTATAATCAACACCTACCTGTACTCACAAGATGAGTAATGCATGCAACCACCAATAAGAAAAAAAAATAAAGGCTGTTAAATAACAAATGAAAACCTTTAAACCACCGTACTAGGAAAGCTAATCCAGAATAAGCTGTTCCAGAAAATTAAAAAAAAAAAAAAAGGAGTGGGGAAAAACAAGTACTGGGAACTGCTGGCTTTGGCTGTTAAATGGTAGAAATTCATACTTCAGTTACTTGCTCTGATATAACAGCCAATACTTGAACAGCCCCTAAAATGAATTGCTGTTTCCACAGAAAAATAAACCGAGTAAGAAGATTCAAGCAGAAACCCAGGCGCTCCAAATGACACCAAGAACCAGGTAACACCTGCCAGGACAACACCCAGCAGGGGGAATTCTCTTGGAACAGGGAGCTCGGAAACAAGGTGGCACACAGGAAGCAGCGCTGCACATCGGACATCTCGCTGCCAGATCACGAACACACTCCTTGCTTGCGCTTTCCCTGCCCCCTCCAGCGTCACCAAACCACTCTCTCCTGGAACAGCTTCCAAAGGAATTCTTTGAATAGAAACAGATACAAGCAAGAGGACTAAAAATAGTCGAGCAAGAGCAGAGACATTCTCACACTTGCAGAAACACACTCAACTGCACCAAAAAAAAAAAAAAAAAAAAGGAAAAAAGGCCCCTACTTAATTCACACTAGAATTGACAATGAGGGACAAAGTAGAAAGTGCCACCACAGAAAAGTTTCGGAGGGTAGGATTAATTCAGACTTATGCCACTCATCAGATCATTACAACACTCACAACAAAAAGCAATGCTGAAATTACAAGCCACAAGTGATATAAAAGGAAATACACTCTGTAATCAGTAAGGCTGTATCTATAAAATGTGATAGCAGATTTTTGATTTTAACTTCAGTTTTGGTAGCAACACCAAACACCTCAGTATCATGCCTGCACCTGTAGAGAGCCCAACCCTTGAACTAGACACCAAGGGAAGACCACCTGCACAAACCACTCCTTGTGATATGTTCATATATTCAGAAGACCAAAGAAAACCACGAGTTTCACTGAAAAACACTCTTTTAAATAAAGCAAAATATCCCAGAACATCTTTCTATATTTTTGTTCCAGACTACGACATTTCTCAAGATTCATCTTAGGCAGGAGTATCCACCAAAATAAAAAAAAGCTTTTTTTTTTTGCAGTGACATAAATTACTCTGAATATAAAGTTTCAGAAGGACAAAAAGAAAGAATAGTTTGTAAGTTAGTGTTCACCATTTCCTTTCTTCACAATCATTGTACATAATATCTTAATGAAAACTATCAGCCATTTGGCTCAGTTTAGCTTTTCAAAGTTAAACACCGTGACAAGTGAGTGAAGTCCTTTTACAAACTTACTGTCAGGTGCTCAGAGACAAGACACAACTGAAACAGCACCAAGAAATGAAAGCCATCAAAGATCACTTCCATTTCTCTGCCACCTCTGGATTGCTCTTTCTACAGTCACAACCATTGTTACCATTTTGTCTAGCTTTAAACAAGCAGGTTTGACAAGTTTCCTCTGATACTACTCCTTATGTTAACTTGCTTCAGTCAGAAAACCTGGGTTTACCCCAAGCTTTCCCACCTGATTTTGAGTACTGTTTTCCTCACAATCACAGCTTCTCAACTTGGTGTCACGTGTAAATTCACTTATTCCATCATTCTAGAATTCATGTGAGGTCACGTCTACCTTATCTGCACCAAAATGACACCAAACTTTCAAAAGAGATGAAGGATTAACTATCTTTACAACCTAAAACTTAAAACATGCTAGAAAGGAGCAGGCAAATCAAGAGTCCTCTACGCAGAATTCAGTCTAACAGCAGGAATACAGTCATCCAGGCTGTTCTCACCTTTGAAGTTAAATCAAAATGAAATTCATGTCTCACTTCTTAGTCCTTAAAATTTCTGAGGAAGATACCAAAGAGAGAAGGTACTCACATAACATGTCGAATTGCTCAAAGTTTTACTGCATTTAATTCAGTATTTACTTTCTCTCTGACATAAATGGGGTGGAGAATGACCTGTATGCTTTTTCTAAGACCCACAGCCACTGTTACAGCTCCATCTGTACCTTTTTCTGTAAATCTGGTCTGACTTAAATGTTGTTTGTGTTTTCTGTCTCCAGTAGGAGGTTATCACTCTGCTCCACCACTTCTTTCCAAGCCAAACCAGCTCACAATAAAATTCACAAAAGGGCAAGAGTAATATTTTCTTTTTAAGTTTGCAAAATCTGAACAAGTACATAAAGCTTTTCTTCAAAACTTCCTTCCTATTGTTAAGCCATTAAAAAATTCCTTTTCATATTAATGTATTCCCTTATCTTCATAAAGCTAACATTCCCTTTTAACATATTTTTGTACTCTGAGTTAGTTGAATAGAGCATAGTAATGAAACACAGCCCCTGATTCCACACAGGTATGCCTGGTTAATATACTGTTCAAGGCAATATTAAAACACCTAAGTAGAAAATGTGTTTTCTAAAACAGTCCAAGAAGATAACAGTCACCTGTCCATTTTACCATTCAAAGTCTGAAAGACCAAGCACTCTCCTGCAAGATGAAGTTACTCACTTTTGAAACAAAATGGACTTGTACACTATAAACATCTTAGCTCCTGAAACAGCTTATTTATACTAACTGTACACCTCACCCTCAGTACATGTGTGAATTCTGAGACGGCACCTGGAACACACATTTTGCTAACTGCAGTGTTCAACTGTAGCAACAGCATTAAAATATTACAGGTACCAGCTACAGAGAGCATACTGCGCCTATAAAAACTTCATTAAACAAACAGTTTGACAACAACAATCTTGAAAACCATTTCAGAAGATGTGTTGTAAACATCCATTTTCTCCAAGCAAACCAGAAAGCTGTATGTACACAGAAATCAAGCAAAAGATGAGTGAATAATAACTAAGATAAAATACTACAAGTTCTAAAAACTGCATTACAAACTTAAGTAACAGCTTTTTAAACACAGTAATAATTTTCAGTCATTTACAGAGCCTTGTTTAAAAATTCTAGCACAGCAGGAGGCTGTTAAGCACACTTGCTGAAAAAGCCAAGATGACACTGTAAATAAATTCAGAAACCAATGGTAGGCAAGTTTAAAATGCAGAACAGTATGATGCCTTAAACATGTTCTCAATTCAACACGAAACTGTTTTTCGAGTTCAATGACTACACTGTCCAAAACACAGCTTTTTGAAAACTAGTAAGAACCTGAATCAGTAGAATAAAGCGAAAATAAAAATTTAAAAGGAAGAGTGCAACATACCTCCTCTGATCAGAAGAAAAGGTACAAGAGACAGCAGTCACCCAAAACTGCAACGAGCAGAAAGCAAACTGCTAAAAAGCTGTTCATTGTCTCACCCTCAGAACACTAAAATTTGCCATTCTGCAAGGGTTTAGGGTAGTTTTTTTGAAAGTATACAAGCCTCATCTAAATAGGTACTGTCCTTTCGGTTCCTCCAGTTTCCGATGTCTAATATTAGAAAAACGATACTTACCAGCCCTGTTGGTATGCTCTAAAACTCTAAGGAAGAAGGTGTTAGCATGACCTTAGTTTTGATATTCAACAGAACACTGCCATGAAGCCTGAGTTTTTGAGATTTGTTGGAAGATACTGCGAGCTCGCAGCTACATCACAGGAATTTCTTTGCAGGATCAAATGCAAGGGACTGATAGAATGGGATAAAACAACTCTCAATACACTGCATTTAAACACTGCGGAGTACACACACAACTGCTGAAAACAGCAACTTGAAAGAGTAGAATTTTTACTTCCACTTACTCATGGAAGTCCATTCGAAGAGCTGCAAATACCTCCAAGAAAAACATTTTGTGCTCTTTTCAGATTTTATTTTGCCAGAAAAAGAAGAAAGGGAAGGAAAAAGCATGTTTAAGTGAATTATCTCATTCTAAGAGCCAGAGACATAACTTCCCTAAAAACCATTCTAAAATATCAAATGTTGTATACAGAACAAATAAAACCCAGAAAACTCCTAGCACACACGGCACCAAGAGTAAGGCCTTCCATATCTGAGATTATGTTAGACTTTAATGTATTTTCTAATATGCAAGTACATCTGAGAACACAAACCTTTGTTTGACTGATTTATCAGTTCCTATCAAATTCAAATGAGGAATAAAACAGAGCACAAGGAATGCAACAGCATTCAGTGAGAAGAAAAACTAGGATGAAACCTGGTGAATAAAAAAAAAAAAAACAACCTTACTAATGTGAACACACTAAAGGTTGTAATTTTACTTCAGAGGCAACTAAAATGAAATAAATGTTTATCTGGAACTCGCTTGGCAGCAAACATTTACCATGACCGAAATGCAAGTTGTTGAACAGTCAGGAGTACACCAATGTCAAACTAAAACTCTCACACGACAAACAAGTACTTCTTCAGCAGCACTCATCTAGACCTTTAGCGAGATATCCAACTGCTATCAAAGAATTGAAAGTGTAAGTTCCAGAAACATATGATAGTGTTTTGGTTAACCTTAAGACTCTTAGGGCTACGATGTTTTGAATTTAATACAAGTGGAAAACATTCCCATCATCTTTTTCAAGATGAGCTTTTGGGGAGCTTTTTCTATTAAACTCATCTGAAACTTAATAGAGATCCTAATTTTATTCTTTTTTTTTTAACTGAGAGGATATTTCCATTTTTTTTCTAATTAGAAATTTGGGTGATTTTAAATATATAGGTAGATATATATATGTGTGTGTATGCGTGTGTGTGTGTGTGTGTATGTGTGCGAATGTAACTTCTGAAAAAGATGAAGAATACATATCGTAGGTCAGTATTTCAACAAGCTTTTGAGGCATCCCTGGAAGCTTAATGCTTGAGAGGTCAATGCACACAAGTCCTGGAAGAACTAAACGTACCACTTCCTTCCAGCTGGCCTTTAAGATTTCAGCAAAGCAGACCCCCACCTCTCTAGCCATAAATACCATACCAGTATAAAATACAATAGAGTTATAATACCCAAACGTGCATTTAGACAAACCAGCCTAGTGTGATGCTTTATTTTCAGGCTTTGCCATGTTTCCAGATAAATGCTTTTAGGTTTTAACTGTAACAAAATCAATAAAGTTCATACACACATCTTAGCAAAGTTTAGGACAGTGCTTACCTATGCTTACGTGAGGTCACTTCACCTGGCAGAAAACTTGAAAAGCATGAAGTTGAGATTTTTCAGGAAATGTAAGAGGTGGTAATGTTCTTATTTTATTCAACAAAATGACTAAGTCAATCTACTGAGAGAACTAACTTTCCTCAGAATTACTGAGTGCCAGAAGAGATAGCTTATCCCCTTCAACATTTCTGTTTTAAAAAGAAAAAAAAATTATCTTAAAAAAACTTTCACAGTCTTTCCAGCATATCTGTTCAGATATAAACTTCTGGGGAATACAGCAAGTTGCCAATGCTGCACTACACACAGCCATAAACGCAGAACAAAAACACATTTGTAGGAGTACCAAAAGTAAGATGCAAAACAACCTCACAACTTTGCATTCGGCATTACCAGAGACCCAGCCACTACACACTAACAGAGCAACACAATTTCAAAGGACTGAAACATAGTCTCAGTGTCAAATAACTCACCAGGCAGATTTAACAGCTAAAAGGGATGTTTAGAACAGACCCCTTTCTCTCCCCCAGGTACTCAAGGGCTGATCATTCCTGGCATTATTTCATTACTCACTTTCAGTGCAGTTCATCAAAGCAGGAATTTTGTTTGTTTGTTAAGACACACCTAAGGTTCCCCAACATTACTGATTCTGCTTACATGAACCAGACTCTGAATGATTTGAACAAATAAATCAAAGTAGCAACCCATCATATCACAATCAAAACACCAAACTCTTCCCCTTTTTCCCCCACCCCAAACCTATCTCATAACTAGCCCCAAGCCACATCCTCCTCCTGTTCCTCCACAAGCAACTCACTCTGTCCTTCTCCCTCTATACACTGCATTAGGACCTGTCTGTTGAGTGAAGGAAAGTATCATCAAAAGTCCATGTTAACAACTAATC
Source organism: Melanocharis versteri (assembly GCA_013397845.1). Classification (NCBI taxonomy): domain Eukaryota; kingdom Metazoa; phylum Chordata; class Aves; order Passeriformes; family Melanocharitidae; genus Melanocharis; species Melanocharis versteri. The sequence goes on along the minus strand of VZTG01000761.1, from coordinate 146,214 downwards.
CTAACTTTTCTCCAGTACTGTGGAGCAACAGGAAAAGGAGGAAGATTTATGTCAGCTTTTCAATCAGGGTCTGTCAATAAAACGGACCTACAACCATAAAACCACCAGTTCCTGGCCCCTCACCACTCCTAAACAAAGTCCCAAGAAGGAAAATTACGCGGACTCCACTTACTCAACTCTTTCATTTGTTTTCCCCTACATTCAGTTCCAATTCCAAACAGCTACTTGCTTTTTGCTGGGTGGAAAGGCCTTTAGTTACCAGTCTGTCTCAAACATTCAAAATAAGCTTGTTTCCCCCTGAAAGGCAAGATGCCTCAGTCAACATGTTTTTGTGTTCAATTTTTACTTAAGCACTAAAAGTAACTGAAAAGGGATGGTTCTGCAGTTTCTTGCACTATGTTTTATCATATTTTATAGTGGGTGAGTCATTTCATAACTAATGAAACACATGAACATCTTCTCTTGATCGGTCATTTTAATGGATTTGTTTATTGAGAACAAATATAAAAGTTATACATTTTTGCTTTGCTCTGTCTCATGGCCAAAGTTCTCAAAAGCACTCCCTAGCAATCCACAGAATCGGCAAGGGAGCGAAGTCATCCAAATATTTGAGGTAGGTTTCCTAGCAGAAACTACACCTCACTGATTTTTCATTTTGGATGACTGTTCTACAAGAGTCATCCCAGCACTTCCTAGATTCAATAACCCTAACTATGAAAATAATTTTAACCATCTAACTTTATTTCAACCTTTCTCTACAGTTGTGGGGGTCTTGGGGTTTTTGGGGAAGGTGTCTGGACTTACAAGAGTACAAAAACTAGGCTGGTCCAGTTCCCTTCTAATTTAGGTCTCATATAATTCTGAAAGTTTGGGCTTTAGTCTCATTAAAAAGTACTTCTAAAAATAATTTTGATGCACACAGCTTCATAAAACGGACAGTTCAATATGCAGTAAGAACTCAGTCTAACCTCTCCTAAATGATGTATTGTACTTTAAGTCATCACTTACAATCCACACAATTCCTAGACAGAACATACAAAGGACCTGGGCAATTTTATCACTATCAGACAATCAAGTGGTCAACTCATTTCTTCCCTCAAAGACTGCTGAATTATCGTCTTCAATTCAGCTAGAACCAGGACAGTCAATTACTCCTCATTTGCAAGCACAGAAATTACTCAGATTTGACATATGCCTCTTACTGCATTTTCACAGTACCTTCTCTAAACCCACCCATTTCTCCACCAACCAAGAATTATGAATTACTGTGAATACCACACCACCCATACTAAATTCAATGGCTAATCCACCTCTTTCTCAAAGGCCAGTAAGGACATACAAGTTGAGTCTGCCTGAAGGACTACAGATTTGACTATGTCAAGTAGCTGAACCCAGAAAAAAAGCCAGGGGGGGCATGTGGTGCCTCACCAATGTGTGCAAATACCTGAAGGAAAGGTACAGACAGAGCCAGGCTATTTTCACCAGTGCCCAGTGACAAGACCAGAGCCAATGGGCTGAAACGCAGGAGACTCCCTGTGAACATCAGGGAACACTTTTGTGCCCTGAGGGCAACCAAGCACTGGCACAGCACAGGCTGCCCAGTGAGGTGGTGGAGTGTCCATTGGAGATACTCAAAACACATTCAAACACAGTCCTGGGCAACGTGCTGTAGTTGGCCCTGCTTGAGCAAGGGGAGACTAGAACACCTCCAGAAGTCCCTGTCAGCCTAGGCCAGCCCATGATGAAGTGAAGTAAAAAGGTAAGAAAGTCCTGTGACATAAAAGCTGTTATCAAAAACGCCCCACAAGCTTCATTAGAGACAAGCCTTAAGCTCTAGCATTTCTGCTCCAACAGTAATATAGAGAAAGCAAGGGAATCTTCAATTAAATCAGGCAGGCTAAAAGTCATTGGGACAAAATCCAGAAACATACACTACTACATCAACAGATAAAATGGTAAACAACAAAAACTGGAATACAGGTATGAAGTTGAAATTAGTTTTATACTTGCAGTCATAACAGAGAACTATTCAAAAAAGATAATAAGCATCTTTTTCTAAGATGCAAAGAAGAATCCCTTGGCATTGCTGCTAATCTGGACATCAAGTAACAGCAAAGAAACACAACAAGTTGAAGACATGTATCACAAAGCGTTTTCTCAAACACTGAGGAAAAAACAAACACTTTTACATACTCATTAACTTACCTTCACCAACCTCATAAGTCTATTCCAATCTTTCTCTAAAACTAATTTCAGACAGCTACCCCTTGGCACTTACCCCATGTCCAAAACATTCAGAAATTCATTCAGTGACTAATAAAAGAAAGTGAAGCACAAGACCAGGAAGTGCAGCAGTGTTCCCCCTCATCACACTTAGTCACCCGAAGCTAACATCACTAACTTAGGTCTCTCTTATGTCAGTCTCAAAAATGGATCACAAGTAAGCAATCTCAAGCATGTGTGACCGAAAACTGAAATAAAAGCAGACATCCATCCCTTGGGGTACAACCCATCAGAAGCATGGACCAGAGTTTCTCAAACACAATATACTATGTACAGCCCAACAGCAGAGCAAGGTCTGGCACCAGGATTCCTTTCAGATTCCTGTTGCTGAAACTGTGTGTAAGACAACATGAGATTTTGAAAATCAAAGAAGTAAGAGCAGAGAGAAAAAAATTAATCTGCAGTAACTTTAAAATATGCAAAAACATGGATAATGAAAGCACAAAGTCAAGCGTTGAGGACAAAATAGCCATGATTCAGTTAACATTGAGAAACAAACTGGAACAGGAAGGAAAAAGGTTTCTGAAGCCATATGCTTCATTCCATATTACTATACACCCACCATCCTCAAAACACTAAACAAAACAAATGGAGCAGAAACAAATACTGTGTTTTCCTTTCTCAAAAGCAATCTCACTACAGTCTCTGAAGTATCATCCTACTTCCAGAAACACTACTTTAGCTGTAAGAAATACAAACGGAATGTTCTAGATTAAACCAATGCCAGATGCAATAAAACTGCACAAAGACTTCCTCTTTCTACAGCCAACCATCAAAAATATTTAGGAACACGGTCATAACCAGTTAATTCAAATCCTACACCTTCGACCACAAGGCTGCCTAACAGACTGAGGTAAGCATTTCCCCCCCCCCAACTAAAACAGGTTAAAAAAACTGCAACCTGACGATTCAAATCTGGAGGTTAACAAAGTATTTGTGTTTTCTTCATTTAATTGTAGGTTCACACGCTGAACAATTCTGCAACACCAACTCCACTGAACCTGCATCTTCTACAGCAATAAACTGTATTTCCTGTATGATATAGCAGAAAAACAAAACCATAAAGTTCACGATAGGAGCATTACTTCAGACAAACCTTAAGTCTCAAGAAAGATCAAAGCTCTCTCAACATGGGGAAACATTTCCCTGTTTTTAATGCAAAATGCTACACTCAGCCAGGTTAAGGACTCCTCCAAGCTCATCTGTTGGAAGACTGATTTAAGAAGCCTGGGGAGAGAGGTGGAAAAAAGCTTGACAATTTTACCTTCAAAAGACACCACAATATTGTGCAGGTTCCACAAAGACAGGTGGACGAAAAGAAAGAGAATTTCAATAGAATTGAGAATAGAAACAACCCCATCCAAGGGAGCTGCACAAAGTTGTTCGCACAACCTATTTTACAGGTTTTACAATCTAAAGAGAACATAGGTAAAACAATATGCTCAGCAAAATATTTATGATGTAGTAAAAGCAGGCTGAGCAAGCCATGAGATCTTAGGCATCAGACTGTACCATCTCTAAACTGCCTGTCTTTAGTCCCTGTTTACTCCTTGAAGCATTGAGAAGTAATGGGGAGCGAAGGCTGAGGGTACCACACCTGTGGAAGGAACAGCCTTGCAGGAGCCCCAGGCGGATGGGGAGTTCCAACAAACTCCCAGTGCAGATGGCCAAAATCAAAGAGTGTGGACTTTCATGTTAGAGCAAAACAGACAAACCCTTTGTACGGTTTTTGTAAAATACGAACCTGAAGTAATTGCAAAGGAGGCATTTCACAACCTTTCATCCCAGCTCTCACTTTAATGAATGTAACCTGTTTAGGGAAGTTATATGAAAAACAGTGCAAGTCCAAACTAGGTCTGCTCTGAAAAGCATAGAGGACCCAATGGGCTATAAGCAAACAGATTGTACCAGAAATAAACCTAAAATTCACCAAAAGCTCTAGCAGAATAACAACGCTGCAGTGGATATCATCCGTATTTCCTCTAGCACCTTCTATTCTATAATTCTGAAGTTTACAAATACAACACAGAGTTTCTCTAACCTGTATTTTACAAAGGGGACAAGTCACTTGGCTTCTCTTTTAGCAAGGTCATACAAGGCTATTGCAAAGCACTGAACATGGGTCTTCAGAGTCCTGCCCACGTGCTTCAACCAAATAAGAAACTAAGACAAATGAAAAGATTCATAACATATCCAAAGTTTTACTCCTAGTCTTTCATGAAGTTCCTAATCCAAGTACTGGTACTAAAAGTGACTGAAACTGCAAGTAAACATCACTACTAATAGTAAGGCTCTCAGTGCTGTTTATTAATAGAGCATTAACAGTGTATGACACATATACCTTTCAAGTACTGTTCATCAGCATGTTACTCTGCTATGACCAATACCAATAGCATAACACCAGCAACAAACATAAAGCGTACCAAAAATGGCATTTTACAAGGAAATCACCACCTAAAATAAAAGTTCATAGAAGAAATACAGAGCATCAACAATCTACTTCTAGATTCTAGAACCGCAGCTTCAAAAAAAATGGAAGAGCCAAACAAAAAACCAAAATTTAAAATAACAGCTCCTGGTAACAGACAAGATTCTTTCGTTGGTTTTCCCCCAGCTTACTTAGATTTCAGTGGTGAGCCTGTAGCTTCCATGTCCCCTCAAATGATCAAACCCTTTTGCAAGTCATGGCACCAGGAGCTTTATGGAGGATGGGCCAAAACAACTGAAACAGTCCAAATTTCAGGAATGTCACACTTTTTTTACTATAGACAGCTTCCAAAATCAACATACTGACAAAACCGCAACTAGAACAAAGTAGAACAGAGCTTGTCCAATTCCCACTCCTACCCACCTTCCCATCCAAGATTACCAAGATTATTGAGGTTATAAACACAGAAGCCAGCTCATTTTCAGGAGTCACAAAACATCATTAATCCTGCAAAGCTTAGTTTTGCTTGCTTTCAAGTTACCCAGTGTAAGGTTAAAAATAAATTCTTTAAACAAGTTAGGTCAAACCACCGCAGAGAGATTGGGCCCAGGTATAAATACTGAGTCAGCCAGGTAGGAATCCAAACCCAGATTCCATTAGAGAACGCGATACAACCAAGGGAATTGCTAAGAGGGCCTGGTAAATATTAAAGAAGCAAAAGCCAGGAGGCTGAGTTGCTGCCATTTTTTGTGAAGGGCTCTGTTTCAACGGCAAGCACTGCTCCCCCTCCCTTCTCTTCCCTCACATCCAGCTCCAATTTCTCTACTTGGAAAAAAACAGCTGCTCTCAGGCCAGGACAGCCCCTCCACTCCTCTTCCACAGCTTTCCTCCACTCAGCTCCATAGCAAACCCCGAGGTTCTGCTCCACAAGACATCCTTTTCCTCTGAACACAACCAAGAGTGCTCCTGGTGCTAACACACCTACAAGAAAGAAGCTTCAAACCAGTCCACCCTGCTCCCAGGTGGCACCCAGCAGCACTGCAGACATTCCAGCACAAGCTTTTAAACCTACTCCACATTAGAGAGTTCAGACCCTTGCCATCAGACTCAAACACGCACCAGGTCCTTTCTACATCCACCTTCTCGCACAGGAATGCCTACCACTTCACTTCCCTGCCGCAATTTTGTTCAGCAACAGGAGAAAACACAGAAGAGCCCTTTTTTGTTGCTTTTAAAGGCAACATAAGTCAGATCAACAGTGAAGCCCTGCCCTGACATCCAATTTCAAGCAACCCTGCACAGCCGATGACAAGGAAGGACCAAGATGGAGAAGGCTAACAGAGGGAACAGTTCATTCACTGTCATGTCCTCAAGTAACCCACTGTAGCTGCCGAGATGTTATTGTCTTCAGCTGTGACCCCCCCACCATCAGCGAGGGAATACCCGGGAAGGAGATGAGCAATGACAACATGGAAGTAAAGCCCTGCGTAAGTCATAGATCGATACTTCATCATCCACTTGTCCACTTCTCGAGCTGCCACCTCCCCTCTGGCCTGAGTCCTGCCGCCAGCCCCACTCCTCATCTGCGGGGTCTAGCTGCTCCCGCTTCCCTCACCCCCCTCCGAGCCAGAGGCACCAATCCGCCAAAGGGAAACCCTCGGTGTAGGAGACGAGCACCTCCAAGACGAGACGAGAACCCGTCCTCGAAGGCGGATAGGGTGCAGAACCCTCTCCAGCGGATGTAGG